>OU343216.1:196930415-197016037 GCA_910596185.1 Chrysanthemum makinoi | reverse complement strand
TATAATGGGCCATTTTTCATACATCAAATCAAAATGTAAACATTGTTTTGAGAAATGAATAAAAGTTTATTTATGAAAATCTATTGTTCTATGCTTATGTTGTGATATCAATTTAGTAGCACCCCAATACTGCGTATGCTTCAGTGAGTCATTTTGGGGGTGTTACACATAGTCTACACACCAAAACATTTGGCTTCTCGAGGGATTAAGCGGCTTTGGTAAAGAGACATCAAAATCCATTAAATTTTCAATGATTCACCTCTCACGCAGGAGTTTACACACACACACGAGTATTGGAATAATTTGAGAAACTTAAAAATTAATGTACAAAATTGTCATATATTCTTTGAGTTCTTTGAAAAAGATGGATATTCTTTGAATGATCTTTGTAAAAGAATAATTTCTAAAGAATACTTTGATATAAGCCATGGAGACTTCTGAATCGGCGTGTAAACTAGGTAGGATCACGTCTGAGTTTACGTGTTTACTGTAAAATCGTGTAGGATCGTGGTAGGATCGTATATATGTGGTAGGATCGTAAGTAAGATCGTGGGATCGCCGCGTAAGATCAGTAGGATCCTCACGCGATCCGAGTTCACTTTTTTTTTTTAATCTTTTAAGTCCATCTCACTTGCTTAGGCAAAAAACAAACGTGTGTTTTACTAATTTCTAATAAGTAAACCCTTGTTGTTTCATTTTCTAAATAAATTATAGTTTATACCTAGCTTTCTACTTTTCTAAATTGATTATAGTCTAAAAGTGTTCAATAATTCAATTTACTTTACTTCATTGTGATTAAACTAATCAAAGGGTATGTTTTGGAATGCCACTAATGAAGTGTTTGTTTCCTTGAAATCATGTAGATGGCTCGTATGTTTTGAGGCTAAATCGTTAACTTAACGATTGAAACTTGATTTTTTTGTGTTTTATTATTACTTTGGTGTTTGAAATTTGAAATTTGTCATTTTGAAGAGGATATTATCTGAATTTATCTTTGACGTTGAGTAGAAATGAAAGCGGTTTGACTCGTTTATCATTTGCTAAAAACTATGACAAATTGGTATGATCGTAGGATCGCGATCGATCCTACGATCTGATCTTGTAAAGACAAAAAACAATCCTACACGGGATCGCGATCTTAATGGCCTTGATTGAGACAATGGACTTTATTAACCCACATCCTACAAGCCCTGCGATGACACCATCATGCTTCGAACATAGCGAGATAGCACAAATAGTGCTACCTTTCCATAATTGTATGCCATGTTCATATGCATTGGACCGTACCATACGCATTCGAAGCCGAGATGGTGCAATAACATAAGCAACCGACTTATAGTACCATTTAATTTCGAAACATGATTGGGATGCGATAATTGAAACAATGGAAGACAATGTAACCATTGAGTTGCAAGCCGAGAAGGGAATATCTCTCTCAAGAACACTTCTTCAGTTGAACCATCTTGGGGCTGATTTAAGGTAGAATGATTTTAGATGCAATAGGGAATCAGTTTTGATTTTAGAGTGAATTGGAAAACATTATTATTAGGGTTTATGTAATTGGGAAAATATTTGGTGAAATGAAAGGTTGTAGTGGAGAAAGGAAAAAACATGATATATATTTTGAGGTGGCAAAATGATGTGGACATTTCTTGCCTAGGTGTACACAACCGGAAGTTGGAGGTTAACAATGTATCATTTAAGCCAAGTTAGACAAGAAGGTGTGTTGGGGTTAGGCTTAGCTCCCGAACAGAGGTAAGATAATCAACTTCAGCAGAAACAACAACTATTCATTAGAAACAAATACCACTAGGTGGTTAACGGATATCACTTGGAATCGTGTGATCACTTTCCAAAGTAAACTATTCGACCTAATGCATGGGTTACACGAATATCTACTTGGGATAAGACCAAATGTAGTTATGGAATTAGGCACAATTCAATAACCCTTGCGCTTATAAGTGTTTTTTTTTCTGTGTGTTCTTCATGCATAATCAGATATCCTATTTATAGGATAATACTCTTGGCTAATTCAATGGAATTATGAGTATTAATCGGCCATTAATAGCCTCATAATTATCCCCATTATAGCCGTTAGTGGTTACATGACCAATTAAACGTGGTCATTAAGCGGTTGAAACCGCCAATTGAATAGGTCAAAACCGTTACAAGCGTACTTTTCATCAGTACTTTCATCAGTACTTTCATAGTGCTATCGGTGGTTACACTGCTCAGTGGAAACACCACTCCAGAAACACCACTTCGTGGAAACACGATCCATGGAAATCTGCTTCAGTAGAAACGATAATCGGTGGTAACCACAACATACTTTCACCAAGCACTATTACAAACTACAAGAGTCAGGTTGTTCATGGACCTTATGGGTGTACACTCCGTACCTCCTAACCCATTACAAGGTGTGAACTATTCCCACAAGTGCACTAAATTTTCCAACAATCCTCCCCAAATTTAGTTCACTTCCTTTGCATGAAAATTAAACATCAAGCAAAACATGTGCATAAATGAAAATGTCCGGAGGATTGAATTTCCATCTTAGTAAATTACACGTTTCAAATATTCGAGAATCAGGGGGTTCTAAGAATTGAACCCTTCAACCCATTTGAATACCTGAAGATAAAATACACACAAGTTTTCAAACACTTAAAAGCTCCTGACACTATACAAGCCATGTGTCCATATCCAAATTCATAAATGTTGTAAAAGCTAAAAGTCCAAAGCTTCCGGAAGCGGCAAAACTTCAACATTTACATAGGTGGTTCCTCTTTATTCATGCTCCTACCAAGCACTTTTTCAAAGAAAAATAACCATTAAGAAGTAAAGACTTCATCCTCCTTTCAGGGGTTCGAGCACAACCTTGGGTTGTAAATAAAACATGTGCTCCAGTCCACTGAATGTTCAGCTTTCCACATTGAACTCAGCTCCTAAGTTTCCTCGGAGTTGGGTGTCCTAGCATTCAGTGACTAAGTTGGACTTAAACCCATCCCTTTAGCAGACTTTATAACCAAGTCTCTAGCAGGACCTTCGTCAAGTGATCAACTAAGTTCTGTTGAGATCTTACAAACTCTATAGATACCACCCCATTCATACTAAGCTCACGAATCATGCTATGTCTGACACCTAAGTGTCTAGACTTACCATTATACATCTGGCTATAAGCCTTAGCCAGTGTAGCTGCACTATCACACCAGATAGAAATAGGTGCTATAGGTTTAGGCCACAATGGAATCTCAAGAAGCAAGTTTTTCAACCATTCAGCTTCTTTACCGTGCTAAAGCCACAAATTCAGATTCCATTGTTGAACTGGTGTTGCAAGTTTGCTTCTTGGATGCCCAAGAAATTGCACCTCCACCAAGTAGGAATACCCACCACTAGTAGACGAATTGTCTTCAGTATTCTGATCCAACTTGCATCAGTGTATCCTTCCAACACCGATGGGTAACCAGTATATGAGAGACTATAATCCATAGTTCTCTTCAAATACTTCATTACCCTTTGAACTGCTTGCCAGTGATGATCACTAGGATTACTAGTATACCTGCTTAATTTTCCCACTGCAAAACCAATATCAGGTCTTGTACAAGTCATGGCATACATCAGGCACCCAATTACCCTAGAATACTCAAGTTGAGATACAGCCTTATGATTAGGCATCGCTTCTCACAAGTATCCATAGGTGTACTCACTGGAGTACAATCAAAGTAATTGAATTTCCTTAGTACCTTCTCAATATAATGAGACTTAGAGATACAAATTCTTTTACTTTCATGTTTAATCCTTATACCAAGGATAACATCAGCCTCCCTCCATGTCCTTCATGGAGAACCTTGATGACAAAAATTCCTTTGTCAGGTCAACCTGATTTTCGTCAGTGCCAAAGATCAACATGTCATCAACATATAGACAAATGATGACTCCTTTACCAGATTCATCAAATTTGCTATACACCATTTGTCACTTGGTTAAGAACATAACCACTAGACAAAACCACTTCATCAAAATTTTGATGTCATTGCTTAGGTGCCTGCTTAAGTCCATAAAGAGACTTAATCAGTTTACACACCTTGTTTTCATTGCCGGCATGATGAAGCCCTAGGGTTGGTTCATATAAACCTCCTCATCCAATTCACCATTCAAGAAAGCTGTTTTCATCGATGAATAATCAGTTGTGAATAGATGCCATAGCAATCAGCAGTCTTATGGTACGATGAGCCACGGGGCATAAGTATCAAATAGTTTATCCCCGACTTTTGTTTAAAGCCCTGAATAACTAATCTAGCCTTGAACTTTTCAATAGTTCCATCTACCTTCATTTTCTTTTTGAAAATCCATTTGCAACCTAGAGGTTTGCAACAGGAGAGATCAACCAACACCTTAGTGTTGTTGCCCATGATGGAATCCATCTCATCATTGATTGCTTCTTTCCAGAAAGCAATATCCTGGGACTTCATTGCTTCTTCAAATGTCTTGGGATCATCCTCAACAATGAAGCAATAGGAGTATTGGTCGAGACCTCATTCCTTGTTCCTTCAACTAAGTATAGTTGAAACTCGGTCCAAATGACTTTGGAGTCGACCCTTTTGCTCTTTCGAGCATAGGTTCAGTTGTTGAACCACAACCTCATCAGGGACCACTGATGGTTCATCATCAGGGACCTCTGATACACTAGTGTCATGAGTTCCATTAGGAATCCTCTGACTTGGTCTAGGGACTGATGAGAATCTATTCTCATCAAAGTTTGCATCCCTTGATTCAATTATAGAGTTAACTGAAACATATTCATTAGGTTCAATAACATAGAACCTATAAGCCTTGGAATGCTCAGCATATCCAACAAGATGATCAATAATGCCTCTTTTACCCAAAGTCTTTTGCTTTGGATCGTGGAGTCTTACAACCCTCTACCCCGGACCGAGATAGTTCAGGTTAAGTTTCCTTTTAGTCCAGAGTTCATAAGGGGTAACCTTGTTCCTTTTGTTGGGAACCCTATTTAATAAATAGCAAGCTGTTAACATAGCTTCACCCCAGAACCCTTGACTCAGTCCTGAAAAGGACAACATGGAATTAACCATCTCTTCTTCAGCACCTTGTTTCCTTTCGAAATACCATTTTCTGAGGAGTATAAGGGGATCGTTTCATGGATAATTCCAACAGTGATAGTACAGTATCCATGTACTCACCCCCTATCAGTCCTTAATCTTTTGATCAAAGACCCAAGTTGTAATTCAACTTCAGTTTTAAACACTTTGAATTTATCTAATGCTTCATCCTTTGTATGTAACAAATAAACATAACAAAACCTAGAAGCATCATCAATAAATGTCACAAAGTACTTCTTGTTCCCCAAGGAGGGAGTGGCATGCAAATCACACAGATCACTGTGAATAAGCTCCAAGAGATTAGTCTCACGACTAACACCCTGAAAAGGTTTCTTGGTAATCTTGGTCAACATGCAAGTTTTACACTTTTCAGTGTCCATGTCAAAAGCGGGATAAACCCATCCTTAGACATATCTTGCATTCTTTTATAGTGTACATGGCCAAGTCTTGCATGCCATAGGCTAGAATCAGTTTCAGTGGTGGTCACAAAAGCTGAATTAACACTATTAGTAGAAATATTACTCACATTTTCAGCATATAACCACCAATCATGCGAGACCAATAACTTGTTTATAACCATGATTATTCAATACACTACTTGAAACCAAGTTCTTCCTTATATCAGGAACATGAATAACATTAAACAAAGTTACAATCTTTCCGGAACTAAATTTAAGATCTACACAACCACGACCATGCACCAAGGCTGTTGACTCATTTCCCATGTGATGAATAGAACCATCATTCAGTGACTCATAAGTCTTGAACCAGCTTCTATCTTTGCACACATGAATTTGCAGAGTCAACCCACCACGCAACATCATCATCCTCGCATAATGAGATTCGATACATATGTAACATAATAAATCGAAAAGACTTATTAACCATATTCGACCTTCAGTGAGTTGGAAGAACCACCACTCCCAGAACCATTAGTGCCTGATCCATTGGCTTTACCACCAACTTTAACACCCTTGCATTCCCTTTTAATGTGACCAGTCTTGCCACATTTCCAACAAGTAGGTGTTGCCTTCTTGTTAGGATCGGCCCTTGTGTTATCATGATACTTGCGTTTGCCTTTGTTGTCATTGTACCTGGTGGAGTTGTTATGTTCCACCATATTGACAACAGATGGTCCAGTAGCATTGCTACTCTTTGGCTTGTCATTATCCGCATCTTGAGATTCCTCAATGCGCAGATGACTGCCCAACTCAACGAGAGTTAACTCCTCTTTCTTATGTTTCAAGGTATGCTTGAAATCTTTCCAAGAAGAGGGGAGTTTGTCAATGACACAAGAGACTTTAATAGCCTCATCCATGTTCATATTGTGTTGTGTAAACCTTCCAAGTATTCCAAGAAGTTCATTGTATTGTTCCATAACGGGTCTTGAATCAGTCATTTTGTAATTTGTGAAATTACTAACAAGGAACTTCTTACTTGATGCATCCTCACCCATATATTTGGCATCCAAGGAATCCCACAGTTCTTTGGAAGATTCAAAGTTCTCATAAATATCAAACAGAGAATCAGACATACCATTGAGAATAAGACCTCTACATATGTAGTCATCATTCTCCCATTTGCTCCTCCTCCCGATCGCTCAACGTAGCATCATCCCCATCATCAGGAATTGGAGTGTAGTCGGCACATACACCACACTAATACTTGACAGCAAGAAGTGCATCTTCTTCTGCCACCTCCTAAAGTCCACCCCTTCAAACTTGTCCAGCTTAGCAAAGTTTTAAGCCATGTGTTTCATTGCAGCAATTGCCATTGATTATCACAAAATAGTTTACTTTGATTGTTGGGGTTTAGGCTTAGCTCTCAGCAACAGGGTAAGATAATCAACTTCAGCAGAAACAACAACTATTCAGCAGAAACAAATACCACTAAGTGGTTACCGGATATCACTTGGAATCGTGTGATCACTTTCCAAAGTAAACTATTCGACCCTAATGCCCGGGTTACACGAATATCTACTTGGGATAAGACCAAATGTAGTTATGGAATTAGGCACAATTCAATAACCCTTGCGCTTAAAGTGTTTTGTTTTTTGTGTGTTCTTCATGCATAATCAGATATCCTTTTTATAGGATAATACTCTTGGCTAATTCAATGGAATTATGAGTATTAATCGGCCCATTAATAGCCTCATAATTATCCCCATTATAGCCGTTAGTGGTTACATGACCAATTAAACGTGGTCATTAAACAGTTGAAAGTCCATAGTTGTCAGGATCCCGATCCTGATCTTAGGATCTTACGATTTTACGATACTACAAAGCAAAAACGATATGGATCCTAAATAGGATCTTTTCAAGCTTAAGATCTTATAGGATCCCGATCTTGACCATACGATCTTACGATCTAATCCGATCGATCTTACTTTTCCGGATTACGAACTAAAAAACTACAAATTTATGGGTTGTTTGTTTGTAGAATTCAAAAAACAACACGTTAATCTTTTTAAACATTTTATAATCATGATTTAGGACAACATTTATATGAAACATTCATAGTATTTTGTGGTTATAATGTATTAATATTTGTAGATTTGTATAAAATTACATAAAATATTAATAAATAACCTTAGAGTAGGATCTTAAGATCCCGATCCGATCTTACGATCACGATCTTGCAAAGATGAAAACGATCCTGGGTAGGATCCCGATCTTGACAACCTACTTGAAACTGCCAATTGAATATGTCAAAACCGTTACAAGCAGTACTTTCATCAGTACTTTCATAGTGCTATCGATTGGTTTGCTTTGCCGGTGGAAACACCACGATAAACACCACTTCAGTGGAAACATCGATTGGAAGTCTTTGCCCGTTGAAACACTGATAATCAGTGGTAACCACAACAGTACTTTCACCAACCACTACCAATACAAACCACTACAAGATTCAGGGTGTTCATGGACCTTATGGGTGTACACTCCGTACCTCCTAACCCATTACAAGGTGTGAACTATGCACTAAATTTTCCAACAAGGTGGGCAAAGGGGATATTTTTTTTATTCGCTACGTCGAACTAACATTTGTGACAAGTATGATGTTTTAATAGGTTATTAGCCCTTCTTATTATTATTATTATTATTATTATTATCATCATCATATCTTTTAACTAGAACAAATTGTATGGTAACTTTCAAAAAGGCTAAAAGCTCTTTTTATCCCACATGGATTAGGGAGGAGAAAGTTTGACTCCTAATATACTGTGTTGCATACGCTTATCTAAATTGAAATTTGTATAATGTTGTTGGTTTGTAGGGTGGAATTTTGTTTAACTAGAAAAACACAAGCTATCTTCAGATTGTCAATTTATATAAGTTTCAAACTTTTTGTCAATGTCCAATATTCATGGAGCTTGAGATTTGTATTACTTTATGTACATTATGGGATGTTAAATATAGAAAATAAAATGTAAAAATGACAAGCATTACGACGTTTTGTCAATCTCTAATATTCATGGAGGTTGAGATTTGTATCACTGTATGTATATTGTTGGATGTCGGTAAATGAAACATTACGAAATGTTACATAAGTTTCAAACTTTTTCGATCTCCATTTGAAATATCTAGAAGTCTATCTTCTATATGTAAAAACTGGAATATTCAGAAGTCTAAATTTTATGTGCGAGTCTTTATAATTTAATAATTTATAGTGTTTCCGGAAATGTGAAACAAAGTAAAGGTGTTTAGATAAACTTCATACAACCAATTTCATACAAATTCTAACACTCAAATATTGGCTTGCTCTTTATAATCTAGCCAATATCCTTTCCTACGACTCACTGGTCATTACTTATGATAAACTATTGACATATACTTGCTTGAATTGACATTGGTATAAATGAGCTAATACTCATAAAAATTTTACGATATAGTTTTAAACTTTGGGATAAACTGTCTTGCCACTAAAATCATTGTTTGAGTTTGGTATAATTATCTAGTAGCTTCAAAAGATAAAATATAACCGTATAAAATGGACACAAGCGATGTAGATTAAGATTTTCTACACAGCTTTTTGCTTCATTACTTTCTTTGAAAAGCTTAGTTTGTAGTCTCACATTGGTCAAAGAAACAAAAAACAGATACACTGCTGACAGTAATATTTGCGAGTAAAAATTAAAAGATATAAGAGGTGTTTGTTTAAGCTTTATCCGAGGCTAATTAACTTAAAAAGTGGACCCATGGAAATGTTTAAGTAAGCTCATATACTTAGCGTTTACCAGGGTCTTAATATTTGTTTGTTTGTGGCATATATGAGCATAGAACTTTTTACTATATTACTAATTTACTAGTATATCATTATTTGGATAAAAACAAAGTATTTTTGGTTATCAATGTCATCATCCAAATGTCTTTCTTCTGCTAACATAGTCAAATCAACAACAAACCGATAACATATATTTCTACACAAACCCTACTAAAAGCCGACACCTTGTATGAGTTAACCATATTTACAAGATCACAAAAAGCCGACACCTTGTATGAGTTAACCATATATGACCATAGCAGATCGTGTATAAATCATAAATTTAGATACACGATCTGCTTTGACCATATTATGTCAACGTGACACTTGTATCAACTTATGAAAGCCATTTACACCACAATATATAAGCAAGCCAAAATTTCTTTATTTAACCAATGTGGGAATACAAACTTCATATAAGTTGTTAGAAATAAAATATTTGTTGCTAAATTTAGAAATAGTACAATGTACTAAATACATCACAAAACATGAAGCTTACAAAAAGTTGAATACTGGTTACATTAAGAGGCTATGGTACCATACACGGCAACAAACCATCAGGGAAAACTTCACGGGCAACGCTACATTCACACCAGGACCTCGCATTTTTTGATGTTGCTTGCCGAATAGAATGAAAGTGGTCGGTATTTTCATTATTATTATTATTATTATTATTATTATTATTATTATTATTATTTATCAAACATCACTTCATTAGAAAATTTAAAAGTTTACAAGAAATTAGTTGGAAAGCGAGATACTAGTTGGGCTCCCACCCTCTAGCTATAGCAAAACAAACCCTACTAAAAATATGGTTGCAGACATGCGCCCAATATCTTGTGTGACAGAGAACTTTCGGATCCAGCTTGGTCGCATCCTTCCGAGTTCACCAAAAGAAGAAGTGGGATCACGATGGCATCACTTGTTATTATTATTATTATTATATATGTATGTATTATTATTATTATTATTATGCCTTTTTCTATCTTTTCTAACACGATGGCATCACTTTTTGCACGACGGCACCACTTGATATGAGGGAGGTGTTTTTTGGTGTTGTGGTGGATTTTGATATTATGGGAAAAGATTGTGATGAGGCACCACTATTTCCAATGGCAATGGGACGACTCCACCACACCTTATGCTCTAAAACATAAAACAAGTTCACAAAAAGTTGAGAACTTGTATGAATTACTCTATAACTATTGAAATAAATAGTTTAAGTTTTGCCTTTTATGTTTATTCTTATTGTATGTTTAGTAGTTGATTAGCATTTTTGTCAAGTCTCGAAAGTATATTGGACTATGAATGCATGATTGCTATGATCAAGGGATTGCTTATATCAAGCTTGGAAAGTATCTTGGACAATTAATGTTTGATTGTTGTGATTGAGGGATCAAAGATGGCAAGTGGTATATCTTCTAGCTATAAAAGCCACGCTCCTCGGATGAGAAGACACACAAAAACGACACACTTCAAGAGAATTTCATCTCTTAGTCTTTCTATCATCACAACCTTGCAATCATTCAACTGATTATAATCATTCTCATATTGTTATAAGGTTGTTTATCTCTTTGATATTCAACCTTTTGCACTGTAATCGTTCGACTAGTGATAATCATTCAGCTACTTATCTTTATATCAAATGTGTTGTGTTACTTCTGGATCCATCAAGATCTGGTTAAGTGCTGTTGGTTCTATTATTTTCACAATAACTAACTGCATTACATTTATGAAAACCAAGTTTTCGATCAAAATTGATGCCAACGAACGTTAAGTAAAGTTAAATAATTAAATATAAATGTTGTATTTATTTATTTATTAAACGAAATAACTAACGAACGTTAAGTAATTAATGTAATGGACTAACGGGCGTTAAAGGTATTTGGAAAACGACTTAATTGCAAAGATTGGGAAGGTTCCGGAATCCCTAAGGGATACCATGAACTGATCGGCCAAGGAAACAAGGAAACAAAGACCAACTTGTTCACCAAGTTTGCTTGGGTATATATACAAGGCTAGGGGTCTTGTTTTTCCATCTCTTATGCTCATTGCTAAACCCTAAAAATTGTTTTGTGTGTGTTTCTTCTCCAAACCGATCGTACAACCACAAGGGGTGTCGATCCAATCTTTTTCCACAAACCAAGTTATTTTGTTTGATAAAACTAGCATTACTTTAATTCGGTTTAGTATGTGTGTACAAGAACATAGTGATAACATACTTTTGTTATTATCTTGGATTGAATTACAAAACGGTAAGAGGTAATTCATATAATCCTAACTAAATCAAATTAGGGTTCATCCGTTGCTAGTTTGTGGATTTGATTCTTGTTCGGCTAGAATCAAGAAAGGTACGCATATTTTTGTTTATGTTAATTAATTATTCGTTAATCTTTTCTATACGCTTCCGCTTGAATACTTTGATGTTTTGTGGTTATTTATTTGAATGTTATGTTATTTAATTCCAACAACTTGAACATGCCATACTGCAATGACTAGGAAAGAAACCCGAACGTAACCAAATAGCGTACATTTAAGATCAGATATCCATAAGCCCAAACAATTACATTCAATTACTGTATTCCAGTATAGTTGACCTGTAAAATATCTACGAAAACTATATAGTAACCATTTAAAGGACTAGACGAGTACCCGCGCCTAGCGGCAGCGATGTCTAGTTTCCTGCAAAGTTCCGATGACCCATAAGTTTCTTTCAACAAACTGTATTTGTAGCATTAGAGAATCGTTTTCGAATAACTACAATTCTGATACGTGGTTGCATAGCAGCATAAATATATAGTGTTTTAAAAAATTATGTGGAGTCGATCTAAGTGTCTGAGTATATTTTCTAATAGGATTGTTTTAAGTTAATAAGATTTTTAGCAATAATAGATTCAAGCATTACAAAAAGCAACGGTATTATGTAGTTGGCAATATTATATTGTAGTTTAGAGGTATAGCCAACATATGTGACCGCTTTTTCTTGTTTTGTCAGTAATTTAGGCAGTGATAACTATTTTTTTACATGTGTAACGTTTATCATTTGGTGTGTGGCTTAAAATGTAACTTTGCAAATTGGATATCACCATATAAGATTATTTTGTACTATCAATTGGTATAGATATTTATGCATTGTTCAAAGCTATTTGTTTGAGGTACAAATAATTATCGCTAAAGATAACAATACTATTATTTTTTGTGATTTTAATAAACTTACATAACATTATTGATACACTTGGACAAAGGGCTATACAATATATATTAACTTTTAAACGACGATTCATATATGCTAGTCCATTAAATGGTGCAAGAGCAACATTTTTAAAATAACATTATACAAATGACAAATTACATGTGTCAAAGCAAAATAAACCAACTACTACATTACTTGGTCTCTCCTTTCAAAAAATTGTCACTGGTTCCCAACTACTTCATCATTTCTCATATATTCTTGTCAAATTTGAAACCCGATTTCATCTCGGTGGTTCAACTGTTGAACTGTTCCGTAAAAACATTCGATTTAACCGAGTCAAACCGATAGGTTTGGGTCGAAAAAATGTCAATTACCAGTCATACCGTCGGCCACCGGTTGAAGCGCCCCGTCAACCCCAGTACCCGTATCGGTTTCAACAAGTCAACCCCCATCGTTTCAACGGGTCAACCCGGTATCGGTTTCAATTGGTTGTTTTAATGTTATTAGCTTTTAATTGGGTGTACAATGTGAATAAATTATTGTACTTTTAAGTAATGGGGTGTTTAATAAGAGTTAATTATATTATTTATTCTCTCTCTATTGACGTGTTTTCAACATTCAATCTTTCTAAGTGTGATTGTCTAGTGAGCATGACTGTGAACCCGTCCTGAACCTGGTCATGACCCCTTCTACCCGCTTGAAACATACGAAAAGCTGCACCTTGACCCGTAAGACCAGTCCTCTAAAGTTAGTTGGGGTTCCAAAATCAACCGAGAGAAGTAAAAATCTGTTCCAATGGACTCTTTCAATCACCAAACACAATCTAAATGCCTTCACAATGTCACCGCAGCTCCGCTGCGCTCCTCTGCTGCTGAACGCGATAACCCAGTAATGCCACTGCCATGTTACAAATTGCATATGTGGTTTTTTGTTATCTGCATTTAGTGGAGTTAGAACAAGTGTAGCTGCTAGAGATACTTGAAGTGAAATTGAGAAAATGTGGGAAGAGAGATTGTCACAGTTGCGAAAAGCGGTTAAGTTTGATATTCAGCTCGAGTTGTGATATGACGTTGTTGAAACTAGGGAATGATTATAAGGAGCTTGAAGTGGTGTTGAGGGAAATGGCGCCTTAATGGTCGTACTGTTCTTGTGTGTTCGGGTGCCTTATAAAAAGTAACCAAATGGCTTAATACATGTATACATTGTGAATTCCTCAACTATAACACTAATAATACAACTATTGTACCAAGCATCGTACAAGATGAAGAGTTAACAACATAATACAGCTATTATACTTTGCAATAATAATACACAAACAAAAAATCGGTAACTCGATCAATTCTAACTTTCAATCTTTGGTTTGCTGTATTCCCACCAATAACTTTGATTATTTTTCTGTTATTGCCTGTGATAAACCTATACATTCTCACTCAGAATTAACTTTAGTATAAATAAGCTAAATCTGAACCAAATATGGACGATATATGTTTCTTAACATCTTATATCTTTGGATATTTTTTGCGAGAGTAATATAGTAACCCATTCATCGAGGATATTCCACTCCAAGTGCATTGTCAATAAATAAGTGTATTTGAGTTTAGTATGAATTTTTAATCATAACTTGAAAAGAATAAATCAATATGTAAAATGAAGACCTAGGTTGCACGGACACGGACACGGACACCGACACGGACACGGACACGGCGATACGGCAAAATCTAAAAATGAGAAGAATAAGAAGGGATCCAGTAAGAAGAAAAACTAAAATGAAAAGAATAAGAAGGATTTCTAGCCACACATTTTAAATAGGGAGGAGAATTTTAAGGGGAGATGCATCCATTTTTGTAGATGCATCTGAAATGAGTGGTTGTAATTTCTTCTTATCATTCTTATTTTAATTTTTCTTCTTATTTGATCCTAACTCATATATATATATATATATATATATATATATATATATATATATATATATATATATATATATATATATATATATATATATATATATATTTGCGTTCAAGTGATGAACACTTTAAAATGGTGAAAAATAGGTACCAATAACGAAGTGATAAGTGGCATTTAACTAACAAATAAAAAGAAAAATAAAAGTAAAATAAGAAGGGTATTATAGGTATCTAATACACCCTTCACATATAACTTAACACCACAACAATCATATCATCAAAAAACCTAGCCGTCACTTTTGGATCTAGTAATTTCTCTCTCTCCCAAGCATCTCTAACATCTCTCTCAGCCAAAATACAGATCAAAGAACACCACCATCTTTAGATTTAATAACTTATTTTTTTCTCCCCGGATCCCATCTCAAATCCACTTTGCAAAGGTCGCCACAGTTACCATTTTCGGATGATGACACGCTGCCTCCGCCATGTTCAACCCTTTTTTAAAAAAAAAAGTTCCAAATCCGTGTCCAAGCCGTGTCCGGCCCAAACATCACGTGGGACACGGCACGTGCGTGTCGGACACGTGTCCGAGCCGTGTCCGAGGCGTGTCCGTGTCCGAAACGTGTCCGACACTGCCACGCCTTACCTTTAGCCGTGTCCGTGCTTCCTAGATGAAGACTAATAAGATTCAATTACGACAATAAAGGTATTATTATTATTACTCTTTGAGCTAGAACAACTTGCACGGTTACTTTTTAAAAGGCTAAAAGCTCTTTTTATCCCACATTGATTGAGTAAGGAGAAAGTTTGCCCCGTGATATATTGTGGTGCATATGGTTGTGTAAATGGAGACTTGTATAATGTTGTTATCGTGTTGTGTTTGAGGTTGTTTAATTAAAAAAAAAAACAATTTCGAGCACTTCCGCTTTCAATTTATATAAAGTCTCCAAATTTTTGTCAATCATGAACTAATTTTTTTTTCAATCATACTTATGGTTTGTATCGGGAACAACTTTATATCAATACAATTCAAAATCTTTTGTTATAAAAACCTTTGAAACAAACATTCAGACAATTTTTAACGACTTTACCAACAACCTTATTGATACACCTTTGAAACAAACATTCAAACATTTTTTTGATGTGCTTATCAGCAACCTTAATACCTTATCGATACATTAACACCTTTAAAACTTTTCAGTAACTAAACAGGGTAATTTATCCTACTAAACAAGTATGTTGAATACATCAACAACATTGTTACGAGCAACCTTATCAACAACACCATTTTACTTGTTTCGAAGAGCATGTTGAAAACTATATGTTTTAAGTAATAATTTAACATTTGTAACATCATGTTGGATTCAGACGTCTATATTTCATGTGTTCAGCCTTTATAATTTATAGTGTTTCTGAGAATATGAAACAAAGTAAATGTATTTATTTATTTTTTTAGTCAATGCAATAAAGCCTGTTCAAGATGTGCATTGGATCTTGTTATTAGGAAAAGAGTGCTCTTGATCATGGAGTTCATTTTAGTTGTATCTTCTTTGCCTTTTGGCTAAGAATGGTCAACTCTAGCCTTCAAAGTTACAAATTCACGATTTATAGTTGTTGGAAATGTTTCATTGTAGTCTTTTTTTGTTGTGGCTATTGAGCAACTTCATTTAAAGCTTGTATTAAGTTTTCAATCTCACATGGGCCGGACAAAAGAAGTTTTGCTAGATTATATTGTATGGTGTGTAGAGAAGAGATCTAGTGAGAAGTAATAGTAGAATGAGAAGAATGAGAAATTTTTTTAACCATATATTTTAAATAGAAGGGAGAATTTTAAGGGGAGATGCATTTACTTTTTTTTTAGTTTATGATATATAAAATACAATAAAACATAAAGACATCAAGAGTACACAGCGGAAGACTTAAAGATCATAACAAATAAATTAATTAACTGAAAGTATGCTTAACGTACCTCTTGCGAATGTCAAATCCCTCGAGCAAAGCAAAACAACCCTCGAGCAAAGCAAAATAAAGAAGTACTTATTGGTGTAAGAATAATGTCTTACAACCACGTTCTTGTACACACGAATTAACCAAACGAATCAAGCGATTGCTAGATCTAACACAAGTCCTCGTTTAAGAAAAACGAAACCAAACTCCCTTACTAATGGGGTGTTCGGCCGAAAATGGGACAAGAGAGAGGAGAAGAGAGATCTAGGGTTAATTCAATGCACAAGTGTATGAAACCCTAGAACCTAACCCTCTTTATATAGTAGATGGAATACTTTGGGAACAAGTTAGGGATTGGGTTAGGACAACCCATTGTGGCCGGCCATAGGACAAGCCCACAAGAAAACCCATAACTTTTTCTTTCAAGATTTTCCATCACTAGTCCTTTCTCTTTTCATTTAACGGTCGTTAGTCATTTTTCCGTTAAATACTTAACGATCGTTAACCGGACTTAATGTGCAATAATTAATCGTAAATATAAACATTAATTATTAACTTTAATTCTCATTCGCTAATGTGTGCAATCCCGTGGTCACGAGTTCGAATCCGGACATTCACATGTTTGTAAATATATACATTTCCAACAGCTCCCACTTGGATATGTTTACAAAACGTGAAATGACATTGGTTAGCGTCTAGCAACACGCCAATGCCCCCGGTACAACTCGTGTATGGTTTTCTGGAGAAAAACCAAGTTCGATGATTCATCATCATATTCATCCTTTTGTTTCTAATACCATGTTAATAAGAATATGGATCTCACTCATTTCTTAATTAACTATTCTGTTTCTCGCTTTATGTGATTGATTAAGATTACCAATCCTTCTGAACATATTCCGGAAGACCTTGGGTATGGCCATACAAACATCTTAACAATCCTACGAGGGGCCTAATAGTATTATACTTCAAAATAAATTTGAAGGAAACAAATCCCATTTTGACTACAAGCAGGATTCATAAATTTCGCAACACTTCTGAAAACAACCCTTATAACTACCAGTTACGTGTAGCGTTAGATTGCTTCACAAAAATGCACTACATCCATGACATATCTCTTGTATCTCAAGTCAGAGGATAAATATCCATGATATACTTAATGACTAAGATCCATAAAGTATCATCATGTGGGTGGGATAAGTCCTATACTCAATTCATTGAATATCATCTGAAATTAGTCATGCTACACATCAATATACTTTCAAGTATATTCTAACTAATACTCAGATTTGTCTTAATTCAATATCATTCCCATGTTATTGATTGACAACGGACTATTTAGAATAACTTAAGTTATTCAAGGAATTAAACATGCAAATATAGGATAACATCATAATAAATGAATAATAAACATAACAAAATACTTTATTTCATTTCAATAATAATGTTTACAATATCCTTTTATCCAAATACTAAATAGATCAATGCATGATAATTCTTAGTTAATGAATTTTGCCACAAGTCATGCATCTCATACTTGTCGACAAGGCATAATTTCAACTAACTTTGATCTATAAGAATTTTGAGAATACTTATTTCAAAAATTCAATAAGTGAATTTCTTGTATGTGTTTACACATATCTTGATATTGTCATATTATTCCATAAGGTGCGTGACAACCTGAACCACCTTTATATGACAATCATCTTTCAAAACTTTTAAAGTTTAAAGTATTCTTTATTCTTTAATGTATAATGCAACTATGCTCTTAGTTGAGCATAACTAGTCAACATGGTCATCATCAAGGATACCGTGACTAGAATTGAGTGTCATCTCAATTATACTAGCATCATTGTGTACAACAATATGCTCTTTAAATATCCGTAAACTTTTGAACAGTTCTAGTGTAATGTTGGTGCCTACCAAAACTCAAGTTTGTTGGCAATGACAATTATGAAACAATTGTCATATAATCATCCATAGAATCTAGGATCATCTCCAGATTGTGGAATGTGATTCTAAATCCAAACATATTCCTTTAAAATATTTATTATACTAACAACTTTCAATGTTGTCAAATCATCTTGTAATCAAGCATGACACAACAACTTTATACACAACATGATGTTCATGATGAATCTTCAAGTTAAACTTTAAGATCTCATCTATCTTGTCAAAGATATGTATTCATCATGTTCTATTTGACTCATTTATTTACCGCATATGTTTATAATAATAAACATATATTCCAAAGTTATATATATTATTTCCAAATCTTACAAACGAAGTTTCATTCCCAACTAAAACTTAATTTAAGTGGAATGTAGTTGCCCATACAACATATAAGATTTAAGAAAAAATAAATAATACTCCCACTAGCTTTCAGGAATACTTATGAGCAATCTTATTTTAATTATTAAATCAAACATGGATTTAATATTAAACATAAGAAACATCTCCTAGATGCTTGCATATATCCATTCATAGATTCTTGCAGTTTGTACATATCCAAGGATTATTTGAATTCATAAAACTTTTTTGTATTACTCATCGTCCTTGCAAAAGTAATTTCACAACAAAGAGTTATGACATTCATTGTCAAAATTTCATATCAATGAAACAAAGTATGACAATTATAATCTTTATACTTCTATTTAATGTATATAGGAAAGAATATTCAATCATAGTTAATTGCTTAAGTATGATTGATATTATTATCACTAGACATACATTAAATACATGTACAATATTGTCCATATGATTTCTACACAAAGATTTAAACCACTAGGGTTTCCATCCTTTGAAGAAACTCATTTTCATTATTAAGATAAACCAAGTATCTAAAGTTGATTATCTTTATGGACAGCATCTCTACATTTATAGTATGATTGATTTTCCACAATTCAACATTTGGTAAATTTATCATTATGATTAACAGGCTTACCATGATCCTGTAACTCATATTCCTCAGCATATTAAATATCTGAGATATCCTTACGGATCTATGAATGACAACTCCATCATATTAAGGTCTATGATTTTCATGTTTAGCCTCATCATGATATTTGCTAGTGCATTTTAGAAGTTTGTGTATTTTGTAATTCAATCTTTCAAGATCTAAACAAAACTCCCACTTGCCTTTAAAAATTTAAAGATTACCTTTAAATAGTTTAGCAAGTAGAGCAACAATACATTGTTCTCTTTTGGGATATTACAAAAAACATTGACAGTTCCTAACATTAGTTTGTTACAACTCACTCTATAAGTAGTTTAACAAATTCAGAACTTCATTTATAAGACTTAATGTGATTCATCACATTCCATAAACAAATGGTGTCTTATTGAGTATATTCAATCTATACTCAATCTACTAACCTTGATAACTTTTGGAAGAAACTATAGTTATCTTGAATCAAATAATGCCAACAGGTTTTGATTCTTCTAACAGAACATACCATAAAACTATGGTATTTCCTTAGAATTAATATTGTAAGAAAATCTAACAATATTTTATATAACCATCTACTCTTTTGGCTTACCTATTTACCAACAAAGTAAAACTTAATGGTACAATAGAATTACCAAGTCAATTGCATGTATTATAACACAAATATTTTTGACCAAGTCAAAAGACATATTAGTTATAATCCCACTATACGTTATAAGTCATTGATCAACTCATTGACTTCATGCATATGTCTTAAAACATAGCAAGTTAACGTCTTACTTTATATTGTAAGTCTTGTATTAAAAGACTTCATGTTTGTGACTTTACAAAATCATAAACATTTATAATTAAAGTAATTATGAACACCACCTCGGGTTTCAATTCATATTTCAAGTTAATATTTACTACATATATTTAAGTCATTCAACGAGTACTCAAATTCAAGGTAGTATTAGATTACTTCATTTAATTATGTCATTCCATGAAATGTTCCATGTAAGAAACTGCAGAATCATCCATGCTCGTTCTCACGACACGTAGATATTTTGCCTTGGGCTACAATCTAGTTCACGTTCTCACGTAACATAAATTGTAACTACAAGTGTTTCTTAAATATTGAATGACATAAATATTTAAAATAAAGTAGTCTTTGTTATCATCTTGACACATGTTCTTAATAGGGCAATCATACATATATAAATGTATACTTCCTATTAGAACGTTATTCTCTTACTTTACAGTCAAGAGAATTCTTTTAAATCATATTAATATGTGTTGTACCTTGCACACAATAAGATTTCTCCCACTTGAGCATGGAACAACATCATGTAGCATATAAACAACACGATACACGTTCGTTTATTTGATTAATATGATTTGTGTCATAGATATAACAAGTAGATGTAGAACTATATTGTTTAGTAAGGAAGCGTACACGACTATCCTTAAAAACATAAGTGTCTACAATTGGAAAGTAATTATCTTTGAAGATAATCTGGGTTACTACACAGGAAATAAGGCTTGTAGCTCCCACTGAATTAGAAATCATTAAAACAACTTCTTATTCAGTAATGCAACACAAATGCTCCCATTGAATCTGACAACATTGTAAGTGTTGCATAACCAGTGAAAACAACTTGCTTGCTTTTTTCTTTCCTACACCTTTGAAGAACCATACGTAATCATTACTAAGGTACTAAAAGGTGTATTCTACTATATGAATGATAGGTTATCCATCAATGTTATTAACTCGAAAAATTGGGTATGCAATTTCTTCCTCAACGGGCCTACCATCCCCATACTGGTATGTAGTACCTTTAAAGGCTAAAGCAAAACAACTAGATAAAAATATGCTAGTTTGCCTTTTACCAATTTTTGCGGTAATTAGTCTAGCTTCTAATCTAGTAACTCATATACATGTTTTCCAGTTAACCAACATTCATGTTGTTACAAAGGATTCATTCACCAAATAAGATGTGCAATTCATTGCTAAGAGTTACATTAGAATCTAGACAATTCAAATGTTCCTATTATACCTTTCTCATTCATGAAAAGGAATAGGATTGAGTCTCATGCTTCTCCCATGGAAAAGAGACTTCGTTTGTCTTATCAGTAAATTATTCTCGATCAAACATTTGTTTGAAAGCAGAGTGAATCAATTTACTAAACAAAGACTAAACCACGTTTACGGTTAAATGTTTCATTTATACATTCAAAAGAATTACAAAATTCAATTTTAGTATTTTCGATAATTAACCTTTTCAATAAACAATTAAGTACCCAAGGTTCATATTCATATAACCAATTAATTATTATTGAAAACTAGGATCCAAATTGTCATAATTTCATCACGTCAGTTGATCTGCTAGTAATGAACCTTATACAAAATGGTAGAGCTTTTGCTCAATTGCCAATTTCAATTGCAATTCCTAGATTTATGGGATTTACATATAGCCAATATCAATCGCCATGTAAACATGTTTTATCCCATCTTATGCCTTGAGTTGCCAGTTCTCACTACAAAACTCAATTAAGTTATCCAACTTAAGAAACTGCAAAATCGTCCATGCCCGATCTCACGACACGTGGACATTTTACCCTTTGATTACGATCTAAGTCACGATCTCACGCAAATAAAAAGTAATCTTAGGTGTTTCCGTTTCGTTGGATGGCATATAACTTAAATTAAAGGGTAATAATTTTGATGTCAAATCAAATATGTACAAAGATGTCTTGCATTCATCTTTGTAACATTGGTTTTATTAAAACATTTATATCTTGTTTTAATGTATAAGCTTTTCATCATCAAACTTTAATTGAGGTATTGGGTTCACCAATCAAGGAATTTAGTGTTAATTATCATCCATTATTCCGTTTCGTTGGTGGGCAAGCAAACAAGAAAGTCATTTCCATTAATGACGACGTACAAAGCAACACGACCATTGGAGCTCGTTCACGGTGATTTATGCGGTCCGATCACACCGTCAACGAAAGGTCAAAATCGGTACATTTTCACACTAATTGATGATTTTTCATGATATATGTGGACTTTTCTTTTGAAGGAGAAAAGTGAGGCGTTTTTACACTTCAAGAAATTCAAAGCTTTGGCGGAGAAGGAGCTCGGAAAGTCTTTGAAGGTGTTTCGAAGTGATCGAGGAGGAGAGTTTACTTCGCTCGAGTTTAATTCCTTTTGTGATATAAATGGAATCAAACGACATCTTACCGCCCCATATTCACCACAACAAAATGGAATTGTGGAACGAAGAAATCGAACACTCATGGACATGACACGAAGTATCATGAAGGCAATGCATGTTCCAAATTATCTATGGGGAGAAGCTGTAAGACACTCTACAAATTTGATCAACCGCGTTTACACAAGAGTCCTTGGTGATACAACTCCGTACGAAAAGTTGTATAAAAGAAAACCGAATTTGGAGAACGTTCGCATCTTTGGGTGTCTAGCATATTTGAAAGTTGAACCGGTGAATCTTAAGAAGTTGGATGCAAGATCAAGACCACTAGTGCATCTTGGTTCTGAACCGGGTACGAAAGCTTATCGGCTTTTTAACCCGACTACACAAAAAATAATCGTAAGTCGAGACGTTATTTTTAACGAGACCAAATGGTGGGATTGGGACAAAGAAGCAGATATCGACAATGAAGAACCGGGGTCATTCATAGTTCCATGGGACTATCCAGAAGATAAGGCGAGAAACCAAGGAGATAATGTAAGCAATGATCAAACTGAACCGATTGAATCGGATCACCAGATTGAAGACTGAGTACAAGTTCAAGACAACGAGCAACCAAGTCCGGTCAACAATAACGTGAACAATGTCCAAAACCAAAGGCCCACGAGAACAAGGAGACTTCCAACTCGACTGCAAGATTTTGTGCTTAACCTTAATAATCTTGATGAACTTCTCCTAATAACGAATGACGAACCAGTATCGGTTGAAGAGGCAAAGAAAGAACCAGAGTGGGTCAAAGCCATGAATGCAGAGATCAATTCGATCAACAAGAATAACACTTGGATTCTAGTAAACAAGCCTATGGGGGTGAAGGTGATTGGACTCAAATGGGTGTTCAAACTGAAGAAAAATGCAGACGGCACTATCATTAAATACAAGGCAAGGTTGGTTGCTAAAGGGTACGTGCAACAACCTGGTATTGATTTTCAAGAGGTATTTGCACCGGTAGCTCGAATCGAAACCATGCGGTTTCTCATTGCCTTAGCCACTACAAATGGGTGGGAGCTTCACCACTTAGATGTCAAAACGGATTTCTTACACGGAGAGTTGAAGGAAACCGTTTATGTGTCACAACCGGAAGGCTATATAAGGAAGGGCAACGAGCATAAAGTGTATCGCCTTAACAAAGCACTTTATGGACTAAGACAAGCACCTCGAGCATGGAACACGGAGCTTGATGGAATTTTGAAGGGGATGAAATTTCACAAGTGCATGAAAGAACCATCGGTGTACCGGAACCGAGAAGGAACTAACTTGCTAATTTTAGCAATTTATGTTGATGATTTATTTGTCACAGGTACAAATTTGAACATGATCAAATGGTTCAAATTCGAGATGTCCAAGAACTTCGACATGTCAGATCTTGGAAGATTGACTTACTACCTGGGCATTGAAGTCAAGAAAGAAGAATCGGGGATTACGATAAACCAAGAATCCTATGCTCGATGCATTCTGAAGGAAGCTGGTTTACAAGACTGCAATCCAACTCACATTCCCATGGACCCAGGAACCAAATTGTCAAAGGCCGAAAATGAACCCAAAATCGATCCGACACAATATCGAAAGGTGGTAGGATACCTTAGATATCTCTTGCAAATAAGACCCGATATGGCATATTCGGTTGGAGTTGTTAGCCGATACATGCAAAGTCCAAGAGAATCACATGGCTGTGCAATTAAACGCATTCTAAGGTATTTACGGGGAACAACGGGATACGGAATTAAGTACGAGAGGATGGGACAAAACAAGATTATTGGTTATAGTGATAGTAGTCACAATGTTGATCCGGATGACGGAAGAAGCACAACTGGTCACATTTTCTACTATGGGTTATCTCCGATAACCTGGTGTTCGCAAAAGCAAGATACCGTTGCTTTATCATCTTGCGAGGCAGAGTTCATGGCAGCTACCGCGGCTGCTTGTCAAGCAATATGGCTTCAGGATTTGCTTGGAGAAATTATGAACAAGACTCAAGAGAAGGTGGTTCTTAGGGTTGATAACAAGTCTGCTATCGAACTAACAAAGAATCCCGTTTTTCACGGAAGGAGTAAACACATTCACACGAGGTTTCATTTCATTCGCAATTGTGTTGAGAACGAACAGGTGGAGGTGAAGTACATTCCTGGTGAGAAACAGAAGGCGGACATTCTCACGAAACCATTGGTTCGAACCAAGTTCAAGGAAATGCGGAGCTTGATTGGAATCAAAGACATCTCTAGAAGGTACCCGATGTGCGACTGAAGGATTTACTCGATGGGCGAGACATACTATTGAAAAAGGAATATTCAAAACCGAAGGAGCAAACGACTTCGTTCCACCATTTTGATTAACACTATGTTTCAAAATGATGCATAAAGGTCACAGACGATTTACTCATTGAGTGAACTACAAACACCATTAAGATTTTAATCCCCTCATAAAAGTGATAGAAGCCACCTTTTAAACACCAAACACAATCTAAATGCCTTTGTCAATTGTCACCGCTGCAGCTTCCAGCGGCTAGTTGAACCGTGGAACCGGTAATGCCACTAACCATGTTAATAACTAATAATAAATTTATAATAAGGTATCGTAGTAAATTACAGAATAATACACACTCTTTGATATTTATAAAGTCAAAAAGTCAAGAAATTGTTTGATAAACAACATCTAAATGCCTTTGTCAATTGTCACCGCTGCAGCTTCCAGCGGCTAGTTGAACCGTGGAACCGGTAATGCCACTAACCATGTTAATAACTAATAATAAATTGATAATGAGGTAGCGTAGTAAATTACACTATAATACACACTTTTGATATTTATAAAGTCAAAAAGTCAAGAAATTGTTTGATAAACAACATCTAAATGCCTTTGTCAATTGTCACCGCTGCAGCTTCCAGCGGCTAGTTGAACCGTGGAACCGGTAATGCCACTAACCATGTTAATAACTAATAATAAATTGATAATGAGGTAGCGTAGTAAATTACACTATAATACACACTTTTGATATTTATAAAGTCAAAAAGTCAAGAAATTGTTTGATAAACAACATCTAAATGCCTTTGTCAATTGTCACCGCTGCAGCTTCCACCGGCTAGTTGAACCGTGGAACCGGTAATGCCACTAACCATGTTAATAACTAATAATAAATTGATAATAAGGTATTGTAGTAAATTACAGAATAATACACACTTTTGATATTTATAAAGTCAAAAAGTCAAGAAATTGTTTGATAAACAACATCATATACGAGAACCCACCAACATTATACCTTTATCAACCTACATAGAAAATGTACACTTCAGTATATAAACAAGCAATTTTTTAATTCTTTGAACCATGTGGGACTACTTGAAACAAGATTTTACAAAAGTGACCCTATGCTGTAATCAAATACTTGTATGTCAATTGAAAATGGGGTTGTTTGATAGCTGCGTTTAGTGGAGTTAGAACAAGTGTAGCTGCTAGAGAGATACTTGAAGTGAAATTGAGAAAATGTGCGAAGAGAGATTGTCACAGTTGCGAGAAGCGGTTAAGTTTGATATTAAGCTCGAGTTATGATGTGATGCTGTTGAAACTTGAAACTAGGGAATGATTATAAGGAGCTTGAAGTGGTGTTGAGGGAAATGGGGCCTTAATGGTCGTACTGTTCTTGTGTGTTCAGGTGCCTTATAAAGAGAAACCAAAAGGCTTAAAACATATATACATTGTGAATTCCTCAACTATAACACTAATAATAAAAGTATTGTACCAACAAGCATACAAGATGAAGAATTAACAACATAATACAGAGATAAACTTACGTGAATCTCCTAAACAACGTATTAATTACATCAAAAAATACCAGTCACAAAAACTTAAATACTAATTACATTACAAGACATTTACCGACCATAAAAAGTTGACGACGGCTTGTATGAAATAGCGGCTTATCCCAAAGTGATTGTAAATTTATAGATACAATCAATATGGTTATAAACGACTACATGATACTAACACTAACTTATGTAAATCTTGACACCGCGATATATAACCAACCAAAATGTTTTGTATTCAACCCATGTGATTAAAAACACACAACACAAGCACACTATGTGAAGTAATAAAACCGGTTATTGATTAAAAAGTAAATAACTTTGTGTAGAATTCGTTTTACCGTGTCGTTGAATACAAAACAAAGATCCAAAACGACGTGGTTGCTCGCTAACAGATCAATTGTTTCAGTTTCATCAAACGGAATTCAAGAAGTATTGAAAGTCGAGATGGATCCAAGAGTTTTACGAAGCTGCGGTTGAATGATGATTTTTGTGATTGTTTTGACTGCAACGATGAACCAGGTTGAATTAAAATTTGCCTATTTCGAAGAAAAAAAAAAGTGTTGTTGACAAAATGCAATTAAAGGTTCATTTTAATAATTTTACAGATGAGGCCTCTGAATATTTCAGTCAAACTTTAAGCATTTGATAACTTGTTACAGTATTTCTTAGGGATGTGTCCTAAGTAACCTTTGTTTTTTGATACAATTTGGGATATAATCCGAAGCACCAATGCTATATATTACTGATCTAGCTGTTGCTTTTGCCGGAGTGAGAGCAAGTATATCAAATTTGTAATTACATTAGAAGGCATCTGATCTTTTGTTCTTGCCTTACGATGTTCCTCATTTCACTAGTAATCTTGGTTTCGACTTTCGAGTAGTCTGTGGAATATACTTGTGATTTATGTTATGTGTATGCACTAATTAGTAATTACATTAGAAGGCATATCAAATGTCCCAAAAAGTATGATTTTGCATAGCATGAAGTCAGGTTAGGCATTGAAGATATATGGATTCATATATACCTTCCGTTAAAGTATACGATATATATTTTTTAACCTATCTCCTGTAACAATTTATCTTCGAGTGAAATTGATGTATGTTTTTGGTGTGTATGAGAGCTAGAACAACTTTTTGTATGTTTACTTTTATAGAAGCTTGTTTTAAGCTTATTAGTCCCACATAGGGATGGCAACGGGGCGGGGAATGTCGGGGATTGTATTTACCATCCCCATCCTCGTTTTCACTCTCCATTGCCATCCCCGTCCCCATCCTCATCGGGGAACTACTTTACATCCCCATCCCAATCCCCAATGGGGATTGGGGATCCCCGTGGAGATTCGGGGATTTTCAATCCTTATGAATTAAGATAAAGTTTTCACCAACTCATCAAAAATATACATAATTTTAACTTTAAAGCATCCTCAACATTGTAACATCACATATAATATAAAATCAATATGTATCATATGTGTCTATTCGGACAAAATAATAAGTAATATGTAGTTGGTGCTTATGCTTCTAATTATAAAGGTACTTGATTCTATAAATATCACATATGCATATGAATATACATGTTGATACTCATAAACATCTATACATATACATATACAAGTTAATCGAGTATGGATATAACATATAAGTTCTAAATACTTATACACTAGAAAGATCAGAGTTAGGGTCGGGTTCGGGGATTTATGTCATCCCCATCCCCGGTTTCATATTTTGGGGATTCCCAAGTCAAAATGGGGTTTGGGGATCGGGCCTCCATCGGGTATGGATTTTTTTGCCATCTCTAGTCCCACATGGATCAAACAGTTTTTATATTGCTTCTTTATATACTCCGGTGTGTTTGGTTATTACATGTTTAGATTAGTATTATGTTGATGGACTACTATATTGGTTGTAGATTAATGCAAAGAATCTACGATCACATTGTACCCATTAACGCATACAATATCTTTAACTTTTTATCACTATTGTAGCCACCAATCTTGGTAATTATATTCAACAATAATGTCCACTCTTTTTGTCTTCTCAATACAAATTGTAACTCATTTGAGCAGAAATGATACATTATATATGTCATATAATATCGTTATGTTGTTACATTTGACCTATCTATTTCCACCAAATCTTTTCATATCCCACCAAGTCCAAGTCTTTTTCTTGAACGTCTTTTTATTTTTCACAATGTGGATTTTCTCCGGCCTGTGTCAGTCAAGTCCAAGTCTTTTTATTTTCCACAATGTGGACTTAAAGTCTTAAACCCACACGCAATCACATATGAATCAAATATAGAACAACTTAACCAAAATCTACCATGGCAAACGCAACAACAGTGTTATTTTTAATCTTTTTAATACTCAAATCCGTTATTTTAAAGGCGAGATCCCAGCAGATGGGTTTGGTAATCTCACCACACTGCTTCATCTTGACATGCGGGATAACAAATTCAACGGTTCCATCCCCAGCCAACTTTTCCAGTTAACAAATTTACGTTACTTGGACATGGGCTCCAATTTACTTGAGGGAATACTAGTACCCTGGGTTCTTTTCGAAAATTGACTACATTGAAGTTTCGTGGTAATGGTTTCCAGGGTCCGATTCCTGCTCAACTTTTCGAACTCAAATCAATTCGAGATCTTGATCTTAGTGACAATAAGCTCGCGGGAGTTATAAGTCCTCAAGTTGGAAATTTAACAAAGTTAAGGGTTTTTTTATTTCAAAATAATCATTTCTCCGGTGGAATCCCATCATCAATTGCAAACCTCACGAAATTAGAATCACTGGATTTATCTGAAAATTCTTTATCATTGGAAATTCCAACCTCCATAGGAAGACTAACCAACTTGGCTCATCTGATCCTGAGGAGTAACCAGTTAACAGGCCCAATACCATCATCAATGCAAAACTTGAGCAAGTTAGAGTACCTTTGGCTCCACGACAACATGCTCGCAGAGGAGATCCCGACTACATTATTCAAAATCAGAACTCTAAAAGGATTATACATCGGTGGAAAGGGAAACAACTTGATTTGGAATAACACAACAAAGGTTGATCCAAGATGTAGTCTTCAAGAGATCTCAATGGCTTCTTGTGGAATTTTAGGCCAAATTCCTGAATGGATTTCATCACAGAAAGAGTTGAATTATCTTGATTTAAGCGGGAATAAATTGGAGGGAAGATTCCCACATTGGCTGGCGGAGATGAAACACATCGAATGGATATATCATATATCTTTCAGATAACAACCTAAGTGGACAAATCCCGCCTCGCCTGTTTATATCGAATCCGTTATGGGCTCTTGATTTGTCCCGGAACAATTTTTCAGGGGAGTTGCCAGAAATTATAGGTTGCGCTGTATATCTCCGTTATCTTGCGGTTTCAGAAAATCATTTTTCAGGACTAATCCCAAAATCCATATCCAATTTAACGGAGTTAACGTTACTCGACTTGTCCCGTAACAGATTTTCTGGTGACAGTTTACCAATTTTCAGATGTAATTATGGTTTTTCCATGGATTTGTCTAACAATGATTTCTCTGGTAAGATCCCGACGAATTTTCCTCAAGGAACCGAAATTCTTTATATAGGCGGGAATAAGTTTTCTGGAAGTCTGCCTTCTGATTTGACTAAATTGGTCAACCTTAGAGTTCTTGATCTTCATAACAGAATTATCACAGGAAATTTACAAGATATTCTCCCTCAATTCCCTGCTCTTGAAATCCTTAACCTAAGAAACACTTCCCTCAACGGATTTATCCCGAACAATATTTCCCTGTGCAGTTCTCTTCGAATTCTTGATCTCTCCAAGAACAACCTATCTGGAAGCATTCCACGACAGATGGGAAACCTTCCAATAATGAATATGTCAGCATCACTAAATCCTCTTAATATGTCAGCATCACCAAATCCTCTTCCCCGTTCCACTGGGGATATGCATGAAGACAGGCTTCAAGACTTAATAGTGAATTGGAAGAAATCTTCTCAACGCCTACGCAACCAGCGTTTCTTTGTTTTGTTGGACTTGTCGGGCAACTATATTTCTGGTGAAATACCAACATCATTAGGCAATCTCAAAGCTCTAAAACAGCTCAAAATATCACACAACAAGATTTCTGGGAACATTCCACTGTCATTTGGCAATCTAGAGAGCCTAGAAAGCTTGGATGTTTCAAACAATGAAATCTCAGGTTCGATCCCTCAATCACTAGTGCAGCTTCACGAACTCGGAACTCTAGATGTGAGCAACAACATGTTGGCGGGTAAAATTCCTCGTGGTGGGCAAATGGACACTATGAATGAGTTGAGGTATTTTCAAAACAATAGCCGATTATGCGGTATGCAAATTAATATCACATGTCCTGAGGATATAATGTGGATGTATGGTCCGGACTGGGCCAGGAATGGGTCAGGCCCGACAAACAGCGGCCCACTCTACACCTAAACCCTAATCCATCCCCTATAAATACATGACAGGTTATCTTTAACCCGAACTTTGATATATGCTACATCGCATACTAACTTGACCGTCGGAGGTGGACCCCGGGGATACGGCCTCGGGTCCACTCCTAACGGGTTCTCTTTGTTGACAGGTCTACTAGGGCTCGAGAAGACGACTAACGGCCAAGGAGAGTCGTTGAATCCTGCCCGCGCCAGATTATGCATCAACAAGTTGGCGCCATCCGTGGGACCACGAATAAACTATGTTTCGTGTTCTCCTATTACCGAAAAGCAGGAATCAATTTCTATAGTCGGTAACCCTAAATCCCATTCGCAGTTAATGCTTTAAAGTATCATCATAATAATCGATCATGCTTTAATACTCCACAGTGAATAAATATCATAAAGTATTTGCAATTAATGCTTTAAAGTATCCACGCTTTAATACTTTACGTCTGTTACAGTGATACTATTTATGATCCAATCTAAACGTGGTCCTACATGGAATAAATTTATGGAATAAAATACACGTTATTATTGCGTATTGTTATCAACATATCCTTATTTACGAATAAGTCTATTCTTTTATTACGATAGATAAAAAGAATAAAGTCCGCGCGACCGGACCTATTTTTTAATCCGCATGATCGGACCTATTTTCTCTTTTAGTCCGCACGATCAGACCTAAGAAAATATCCGCACGATCGGAGCTATTTTATTTAGCCGCGAATTAATTCGCGTAGATACTGTTTATTTCTTATTTATTTCTCATAAAAACTTGCAAGTATCTATGAAACGTCGCGGTTTCTAGCTAACTCCGCGACACATTTTAATTTGTTATTTCCATATATGTAGTCTTAACAATTTTTTATTTCCTGCCTACGTGGCGTGCATGCACTAAAATAAACCCACGATGGTAAAAGGATAAGTTAACCTACTAAACAACTTGTTGAGTAAGAGGGTTGCAAACCCATCAACACCGGATCACGTATCCTTGTTAAACACCTTGTTCTCGAGACGTTGGAATAAGTTTTATGCGCATCCCACGACGGGTGCGCAACATCGCATATGGTGCACGTTTAACAACTTTGGAACCAAGACACTTGATTCCTTAAATGATATTTACAGTACGCTGCATATCATAACATACACGAGTATGACAAAACAATAAAAAACAAAACATTTTTTTTATGTAGTTTGTACAACCTCACGATAGGTTTTATATTGCTTTACATGCTATGCGCTATTTATTATATATGCTATGTGCTATATATTGCTTAATTTTATTAAGTTTTATATGCTGCGATTCGCGGCATATACTTTTAATCTTTGCATTCAGTGTTTTTCGCAGATTAAATAAGTTTAATGCTCCTACACGAGTAGCACCATCAAACTTGGGGGGCTACCAGGGTATACTACCACTGTTTCCGTATGCGCATACGTCTTCTTTGTCGCGCACAGCGCGCACCTTTGCACAGAAGCACGTCTTCTGTCGCATACGTCTTCTTTGTCGCGCACAGCGCGCACCTTTGCACAGAAGCACGTCTTCTGTCGCATACGTCTTCTTTGTCGCGCACAGCGCGCACCTTTGCACAGAAGCACGTCTTCTGTCGCATACGTCTTCTTTGTCGCGCACAGCGCGCACCTTTGCACAGAAGCACGTCTTCTGTCGCATACGTCTCCTTTGTCGCGCACAGCGCGCACTTCTGCTACAGAAGCACCTCTTTGTCGCGCACAGCGCACACTTATGCTACAGAAGCACTTCTTCTGTCGCACATCTTTGTCGCGCACAGCGCGCACTTAGGCGCAGAAGCACGTCTTCTGTCGCACCTCTTTGTCACGCACAGCGCGCACTTATGCTACCGAAGAACGTCTTCTGTCGCACCTCTTTGTCGCGCACAGCGCGCACTTATGTTACAGAAGCACGTCTTCTGTCGCACCATGTTGCGTCGCTACTGGTACAAAAGGTACGCCCTTACCCAGGATGCAGCATGCGGGATCCACTTTCACCTACGCGGCCATGAACAGAACTTAAGTTTAGCATAACATAGCCATGCGCTATCTCATACTAAACTTGGGGGGCTTGTGGACGTATGGTCCGGACTGGGCCAGGAATGGGTCAGGCCCGGCAGATGCGGCCCACTCTACGCCTAAAACCTAATGCATGCCTATATATACACACGCAGGTTATCTCTAACCCTAAGATATATTGGCTACACTACGCCGATACTAACTTGACCGTCGGAGGTGGACCCCGGGGCTACGGCCTCGGGTCCACTCCTAACGGGTTCTCTTTGTTGACAGGTCTACTATACTAACGGCCAAGGAGAGTCGTTGAATCCAGTCCGCGCCAGATTATGCATCAACATATACCACCATCAGAAGAAAGAGACGAGGAAGAGGAGGATCTATCATGGATGTTTTGGGAAGGAACATGGATTGGTTTTCCGATTGGATTCTTCTCAACAATCTTGATACTTGGCTACCTTTTAAATTTTATACAACTTTTCAAAATTTGGTAAGAACTCCTGTTGAGTTTACTCTTTGTCAATCCTTGTATCAGTTAAGAAGGGACACCTATTGTTGAAAATGGTCCGGTTCATACCAGGTTGTCAAAAAGTTTTAATTGGTTCATTTGTAAGCGGCGTAAGCGGTTCATCAGTACTTGTTTTTTTTAGTTTTGCCAGTTCACATTAATACCTCTCATTATCCTTCAACCATTGCTTACAATAATAATCTAAGTTGACTTTAATATAAATGAAGTGAAACTGTATATTTTTTAACCATATATAAACATCAACTTGTAGCTTTTATTTAATATTTGGATTGTTGTCTACACTTTAGTGTAAATAAACTAAAACAAAACCAAAAGCATACGTTATATTTTCTTAAAACAATACTATGAAACAGCTTAGCTTATTTTTACGATATTGTTGTGCGGGTTTTAGAGTACCACATCAATGTAGGATATCCAACTCCAATTGCACTCTCACAAGATAATCGTATTTGAGTTTGTTTTCTATTTTATCGGCGCTTGAAAAGAATATAACAATTTATAAAAGGTTAATAATACTCGACTACCAGGGGCGGAGCCACAAATAAATTCTAGAAGGGCGGAAAAAAAATATGTCGTACCTACTGCAGGATGAAAAAGAGAAAAACAAATTGCATTGGACGTCGTACGTATTCAACCCCGTGGAAACGAATTGCATTGGACTTAGGTAGTTTGGTTTGGTCATTGTATCCCTCGTCATGCATTCCATCTATGGTTGGTTGTACAAAGAAAGTTGAAGACTCAAGATCGGCTTAGACAATGGGATGTTAGTCGTACAACTAACTTAAACCTGTGTAGCTGTCCGTTGTGAGAATTGGTCCCCGACTCACATAGCCCTTTATTCTTTGATTGTACATTTTCATTACAGGTTTGGTCGAGTGTAAAGGCAAAGGCAGATTTACAAAATATACCGGCTTCTTTAGACCAAGTTGTTAATTGGCTGATCCCGCTTTCTAAGAAGAAATCTGCACAAGGTGTGATTGTTAAACTAGTTTTCGTGCTTGTACATACTTTATCTGGCAAGAGAGGAATGGAAGATTATTTAAGCAAAGGAAAAGAAGTCATGAGCAAGTAAGGAAGTGATTTTATCTACTATTCGGCTCAAACTCTTAACGTTTCATTTCAAGAAAACCAAATGAGTCGAAAGAGTCATAGATGTTTGGAAGTTGCCCCGATCGTTGGCAAAGAGTGTAGAAACGTAGCTGCTATTTTGCCTAGTCGAATAGATTTGTAACATGTTTATTGTTTTATTTTTGAATTCGGCTAGGATTTAGAGGTATGTTTGAGATTGGCATTTCAATCTCGTTTTAGTATGGTGGGAAGCACAAGTGGTCCGTGTATCTGTACAAGTCAGTTTGGTGTTTTGACATTTTGCCTGAACTCTTATTTTTTATTAATATATTTTGCTAGGGTAAAAACCCTTTACCAAAAAAAAAATGTCTCTAGCGTATTATCTCTAGTTTAATTTTTAATTTTTGGCTTGTTCTCGGAATAATCTTGCTTACAATTGATTTTTGCATAGATAAAGTAAAACTGTATATTCCTTTGCCCAAATTTCTTAACATTTTATCCTTGGATGGATAGTTATGTGAGTTATCTCATACATTGAGGATATCTAACTTCAATTGTCTGGTCACTAAATAACATTGTTTACGTGTCGTATCAAATTCCTATTACAGCTTTTTGTATGGGTTTACTTTTGTAAAACTTGGTGCACTTTTTAGTCCCACATCGGGTAAAGAATAGAAAGTCTACATATTCATATATTGTGGTGCATGCGGCTTAGATAAGTTGTAACTAGTATTATATTTTCATTGTCTCACATGTTGTGATTGTGCACATAACCATGACTACTGCCGACAATGACTATTTGATACAAATTTCTAACTTTTGGTTATCTTATATATTTTTTTATTATATTACTTTTTGATATAGCTTGGTGTAATTGGTAAATTGAAATTGAAATTCGCTTGCTTATCAGTTGTTGGTTCTTCATGGTGTCTTTGAGTTAATTAATACTACGTAGTATTCAAAAATAGAAAAAAATATATATATGCACACCTTGCTGATATAAGTTCTCAATTGTTTTTTATGTACACCTTACTACAATTAATAATATGTGAACCTAGAAAATGCAATTTAATTATTTTTGTGTTATAACAACAAAAGGTCTCACCCTTTGGTAATTTTGAACATTAAACGATTTGTCTTTTAATGTAGTAACTAGTGTAAATATATGAAAAGTATCATGACATATGAAATGTAAACAAATGTGTTTTAAATAGATTCAAAACATTTTAAGGATTATTTTCTCGTATCAGAGAGTTTGGTGTCAATATTTTCTCGTAGCTTCAAGATAAAAGAAAATAATGTACTAATTTTTCATTGTGGCAAGTTTCGTTTTTCAAAACTTGTTATATATTTTTCAGTCCCACACAGGTCAAAGAGAAGAAACGTTTCTAGCTTATATACAAAGGTGTATATGGCACAACTAGGTTGATGTCGTGTCATGTTGCTGAAAGTGATGGAGCATGCTCTGGTAAATTACTCTCACAGCTTCGTCGGTTGTTATTCCCAATTCTTACAATTAAGTTCTTAACTTTTTGCTTTTCAAAAGATTAAAGAGTTTTTTCTTAACATTGACCATAAGATTAGCAATGTGATTTTTGATTAATTTAAAACGATAGACATACCTTTTAGCAATGTGATTTTTTTATCTAGAGATGTTTAAAAAAAGACACGTTCTCAGATTTCGACATACATTTAATGGACAGTGGCTGAGACAACAACTGTTTTGAGTCAAGAAACAACAACATTAACACAAAAAACGAGTATACTAGTATCTTTTTCAGATGTGGGTGATCATTCGCACTACAACAATCAGGGCTTTCGCAGGGGAAATATCAGGGCTTTCGCCGGGGACATCTCCCCTGCGAAACCTTTTCCCGGGGACATGTCCCCGGTAAAAGTCCCCCGCCAATACCCTCTCGGGAATACTTTCCCCGGGGACGCAAGTCTACTTTTACCGGGGACATGTGGGTCCCGCTACCATTTCACGCCGGTCAACCACGTCCAACGTGGCACTCATTTTTGCCGAGGACATGTCCCCGGGGAAAGTATTTTCAAATAATTAGTTAATTAGCTAATTATGTGATTAAAATAATTAATCAGGACTTTTGCCGGGGACATGTCCCCGGGGAAAGTGATGTTATGAAATTATGTTTCACACTTTCGCCGGGGACATGTTCCCTGGGAAAGCCTCTGACCCATTTTGCAGCAAATTGCTGCAAAATGGGTAATTTTCAGATTTTTCCAGAAAGAATCTACATGTTCTCACCCAACACATACATGCCAAATTTCTACAACACCACAAATTAACTTGCTAAAACTGTAAAGTCACAAATAACATAACACAAACACAATACATCAATCTCAGAATATCCTTTTATTCATTGAATCACAAATAAGTTTTATAATCACAAATAAGTAAATCAACTCAGGGTATGCACCAGCTTGAGGGTAGCCATAACCCGACTGTTGCATTTGTTGAACTGGAGCAGCCCAACTTGTGGGGGGTTGAGCTTGATAACCTTGCTGAGCCACTACCCATTGAATTTCTGTGACGATTCTGCACAAGAATCATCTCAAATTAATACAAAGACAATACAAATGCCATAAGTAGCAATATATAAATAGCAAACCTACAACTACATAACATCGCATGTAGTACTTTACATACCTCACTTTCCCTATACCAGCTCTAACAGACTTAAACCGCTATGAAAATATTTTGAAAGTACCTGATCATTCAAGAACATAACCTAGTAAAACAGTTGTTACAATATATCATTGAAACAATCACAAGTAGGGGTGTTAGTAGGGTCGGGTTGACCCGACCCGAACCCGAACCCGATAAGCCTTATCGGGTCGGGTTAAATTGGGTTGAAAAGACTTATCGGGTTAGATTCACCCGAACCCGATAACCCGACATTATTATCGGGTCGGGTTCGGGTTAGATACTTTTTGTTATCGGGTTATCGGGTCAACCCGATAAGACCCGAAAATCACTATATAATTTGCCAAAATTTGATATTACATATATATTGTTAAAAAACAGTTGACTACACTAGTCTTCAAAAATAAAAATTTTAGTACACGTCCAAAAATGCACTGTTCGAAATGTTAGTTTCTTACTCTAATATTCTTAATTCATCCATGTCAGTTATTACATGCTGAGATTATCTATTTTGATTTGATACATTTCGATCACAAGTCCAACAAGTAACAGTTGACGAGTCCTAATGTTTTGGCATTCTCATGACACTATTTACCTAATTCAGTAGATTTGATATAGTATAAAATATATGAATACAATTAAGCTTGAAATACTACATGCATGTGATTATAATACGTAGAGTTAATAATTGAAGTAATTGATCTAATGCATCCTTTCTTGTGTCAGATACTAATGGATATAGTTTTCTAAACCAAAGTCTAAACCATTGGAAGTAACTGATCTAATACGTAGAGTTGGATTTATGTTATAACCCGACAACCCGAATCATCCGACCCGACTTAACCCGACCCGATAACCACCCGAACCCGATAAGCCGATTTCTTATCGGGTCGGGTTGCGGGTCACTTTTTCAAAACTCAGTGGTAGCTTTCATAGTGGATTTTTTGCTGGTCTTTTATCATCATTCATACTTGTGTTCATACTTTAGACCTTAGGAAGCTGCAGATGTTACTATAATTTATTAAACATTGTTAAGCTATATGTCCTAGTTACAAGATGCCATTCATGAATTTATGATGGTGTTTTTGTGATACTCGATTATATACCTTTGGGTTATGATTTGCAGAAAAGATCGACTTTAAAACGTCCCTTCCGCTGGACCACGGCTCCATCTGAAACGTCCTCTGCTGCAACCATATGACAATGTAAAAGCAGTCATGTGAAATTACCAGTGATCTCCAAAGAAGGTGAATTAGCAAAGTAGCAGGTCACTGATGCCTTACCAGATGAAGAGTTAATTACTTTATGCTTTGACCACTATGATTGCGTTGTGTTTGAAATCTTGATTGAAGATGATCCCTATACATGATTACAGAAACAAATGAGCAACCATAGTCAAGCTCAATTTCATATAAGAAAAAGCAAAGAAATAGCAAGTGTAGACATGTTGAAAAGTGCACAATACAAACGAAATGAAAACCTTTTGACATATGTAAAGTGAAAATAAGTCAAGTTGACGTGGGGGTGACTCGAGGCTTGGGATCGCTAACATTCATTCATTCAACCACCGTAAGGTACGATATGTAGAATATGTTGTGTGGCCTTATACATATACAAATACTAAAAGTTTATGGTGCATAAGACTACATAATTACAAAAAAAGCAACACAAATTAAACTTACGAGAACCAAAACAATCAAATTATATATATATACAACAACAGATTGCATAAAAATCATGACACAACAATTTATATTCATCTTTACTTTCGACAACTAACATAAATATTTAACATTATTTTACAGGGTGCAGGATTACTCCCCTTTACCCAAAAATAAATATTTAACATAAATCAACTAATTATAACTAACTAACATAAATAATACATGGGTTATAACTAATTAACAAAAAACAAACCCCAAATTAAACATAAAAAAAAACAAAAAAAACAAAAAGAATTGTGATGATGGTGGTTACCTGTGGTCCGGCTGTGGTGGTGGTCCGGCTCCGGTTATGGTGCTAACAAAACACAAACAAATAAACAAACCCCAAATTAAACATAAACATAATCTAAAATTAACTAAAACTAAAAAAATTACAAAAATAAAAAACACCAACTTTAGTGTGTTTTTGTAAAAAAGAAGAGAAAGAAAGAGAGGAAGAAGTGCCCAGTGGTGTGAGTGTACGGGGGACGTGGTGGTGGTGGCGGTGATATAGTGGTGGTGTGATGGCGTGGTGGTGTGGTGGTGTGGTGGAGACGGTAGTAAAGTGTGGTGGTGAAGTGCGGTATTTGAGATGAGGATGAAGATGAAGTGTGTGACTGTGTCTAGATATATTTTTTTTTTTGTACAAAGTGAAGAACTCATATCTGAGTTGGTAAGAATATAATTGAGGGAGGACATTTGGCGGGGACATGTCCCCGCTAAAAGTTTTTAGATTTGCGAAAAAATATTGGCGCGTTAAAGTAAATGTGAAGAGGGAAAACTGAAAAATTTGGTGAAAACTTTTAGTGAAGACTTGTCCCCGCCAAAAGGTGTATTTAAAAAAAATAATAAAAATAAAATACTCTTTTATATCATTTTAACTAAGTTAAATCTTTTAAATTTAATTTAAATGTTTTCTAAATCATCTTTAATTAATTTAAAACTTTTTAAATTTATTTACATCATTTTTAACTAAGTTAAATAACTTGTACTTATATTAATCATTTTAATTAAGTTAAATCGCTATTAAATCATTTAAATTTAATTTAAATATTTTTAAATCAATTAAATCACTAAACGAATGAGTCGAGATGATATGGTTATACATTAGATGTTAAACGAATGAGTCGAGATGATATGGTTATACATGAGATGTTATACGAATGAGTCGAGATGATATGGTTATACATGAGATGTTATACGAATGAGTCGAGATGATATGGTTATACATGAGATGTTAAAGGAATGAGACGAGATGATATGGTTATACATGAGATGTTATACGAATGAGTCGAGATGATTTGTTTTAAATAACATGTTAAACGAATGAGTCGAGATGATATGGTTATACATGAGATGTTAAACGAATGAGTCGAGATGGTATCGTTATACATGACATGTTAAACGAATGAGTCGAGATGATATGGTTATACATGAGATGTTAAACGAATGAGTCGATATGATATGGTTATACATGAGATGCTAAACGAATGAGTCGAGATGATATGGTTATACATGAGATGTTAAAGGAATAAGTCGATATGATATAGTTAAACAAAACATGTTAAACGAATGAGTCGGAATGATATGGTTATACATGAGATGTTAAACGAATGAGACGAGATGATATGGTTATACATGAGATGTTATACGAATGAGTCGAGATGATATGGTTATACATGAGATGTTAAACGAATGAGTCGAGATGATATTGTTATACATAACATGTTAAACGAATGAATCGAGATGATTTGTTTTACATAACATGTTAAACGAATGAGTCGAGATGATATGGTTATACATGAGATGTTAAACGAATGAGTCGAGATGATATGGTTATACATGAGATGTTATACGAATGAGTCGAGATGATATGGTTATACATGAGATGTTAAACGAATGAGTCGAGATGATATTTTTATACATAACATGTTAAACGAATGAATCGAGATGATTTGTTTTACATAACATGTTAAACGAATGAGTCGAGATGATATGGTTATACATGAGATGTTAAACGAATGAGTCGAGATGATATCGTTATACATAACATGTTAAATGAATGAGTCGAGATGATATGGTTATACATGAGATGTTAGACGAATGAGTCGAGATGTTAAACGAATGAGTCGAGATGATATGGTTATACACTAGATGTTAAACGAATGAGTCGAGATGATATGGTTATACATGAGATGTTTAAAAATGGCGCCAAAATTTCCCACAAAAAATATGGCGCCAAAACTTCCCACCAATCTCACAAACACATTATATAGTCCTTTTATCTTCACACGAATTTCACAACCTCTTATCCTCAAAACCACTCAACCTCACAACCTCTTATCTTCACACAAATTTCAAAACCTGAGATGGAGCCATATAATCCTTTTATGTGTTCTTGTGGAGCAGGTTACATAAGACAAAGAACATCACATACAGAAAATTCATCTGGATGGCAATATTATGCATGTCCTCTGTCGAAGGTGAACAATTATACATTTCTTATTTATGTAAAAATACAAATAATTTAGTAGTAGTAGTTGTTGTTGTTATTGATGTTGTTGATGTTGTTGTTGTTGGAATAATACGTATGTTTAACTAATTCATATGTATCTTTCAAGTATTTTTATATATCAAAGCACATGCTGGATTTGTAAAGATGACAATGTTCTTAGCTAACCAGATCATGGCGGGAATAATACGATCGGGTTATTTGTGTTTTGCCGAGATATACAAGTAAAACTTTGGCAGGATAAATTTGCAATTTGGCGGGAAATTATTGGCCGGAAAATATTGGCGCAAAAAATATTGGCGGGAAAATATTTGGTGGGATAACTCGACAAGTAAATGAAACAACTCAAACGAAGCAACTCGAATGACACAACTGTTACCGCCTCAATTATTTTTTTACTTTTTATGGTTTGAATTTTGGCGGGATTTTTTCTTACTTTTTAAGCCAAAATATTTTTTGCCGAGGATATTTCTTTTGCCGGGGACATGTCCCCGGGGAAAGCTTTGGCGGGAATAAAGGCGGGAACAATTAGCAGGCTTTGACTTTGGTCAAATTCAGATTTTTGTGGATATTACTTTTGCCGGGGACATGTCCCCTGCAAAAGTCTCCGTTCAATTTTTACTAACCGGTCAATTTTTGGTAAAAATGAAATAGACTTTCGGCGGGGACATGTCCCCGGCGAAAGTTTCCGTTGAATTTTTACTAACCGGTCAACATATTCGTGTGCCACGTCAGATTCATTGTTGTCGTTTAGTGACTTTCGCCGGGGACACTGCGTCCCCGGCGAAAGTCTCCTCGCCCGTCCATCCGATTGTTGTAGTGTCGGCACCTAGTTTTGGATAACGGATCATAAGTAACTTACAAATCTGTTACATATTAAAAACCACAATCAAACACCCTTTAAAGATTATGAATGTAAGCATCTGGTGCAAAGTTTCTATTCTAATTGTTTCATTTTTCAAGTTAAGTTACACTTTTCCACGCGGTAAAAGCCTGGCTTAGAATGTTCTTGGACTTGTTGTAAAGTCATTTGTGTCATTTGGTTGGCTACAACGGGTCATACTATCTTCAAAATGGTTGCAATATTGTCTTATATGGTATTCACGGGTTAGCTGTACTTGAATATATTTGATTGGGCTGGTGATTGTAAGTATCTGTTTCTGGTCTAAGTTTGCAATTTGTGTCAAAAAGTTGTACCCACATGAATGCTCAATGCTCGTTTCATATGAAAATGATGTATAAAAACTCTGTTTTTGTGTATGAAGGAGGAAAATATGACAAATAAGTTGTTGCGTAAGGGAGAGAAACTGGAATATTTGTGTTCGTTTATGCAAACCTAAGTTATGAGGAAGCACATGCTACACAGCTATTGTTATAACTTCAGTGATCTGATGTATACGTGCGAACTGTGGTTGCTTGTGTTTGTAAAGAAAGTATAACCTAGAATTTCTAAGAAACAAAACGCAGGAAGCAAGTACTTATTCATGTCAATAGTGTCAACATATGCGATCATCAGTATGATCAGTACGATGACTATGATATCAGATGTTCTTACTATTTTATCCTGGAAATCCATACCCGCCTGAAACACAAGGACCTTACGGCCTTTCAAAGACACCATGTCCCTCGACACCAATTCAAGCTCCTTATAATCCTTTCCTAGTTTCAACAGCATCACACCGTACTCCCTTTTCCTCCCTAACAGCTCTACTTGGTACCACTCCATTAAAAGCAACAATTAAACAAGCAATATTTTTATTCCATAACAAAAGCCTACAACGTAATATTTTTACGCTTATTAAGCCTACAATTTATAAGAATGTAAACTGATCAAATATCTTACATTCTTACTGTATCAAATCAATAAACTATGTAAAAGTTAAACGTGTTCTAGTGTAAGTCAACCTGTGTAATATTTATCTTAAGTTTTTACATATATATTTCACAAAGATATGTTCTCTCATATATCTTAAGTTGCACAAAACTGCAAGTGGACTTTTAACCTCTTAAAAGTCGCAGAAACGATCACTGTGTGATGAAAAAAACACCAATCCTTTCTCAATGAAAGATTATTTTGACGTTTTAAAGATTATTTTGACTTTTAAGTCAAATAAAAGAGCCAGACCACTACGTTATTAGCATGCCCATCATCAAACATCCCAATATAAACGAGCATCATCATAACTAGATGATAGATAGATGACATATCATATTTGAATCGAACAACATTGTTACTAACTCCAAAATCGGTAAACATTTTTGTGCCTTGAATCTTCTTGATAAAATGAATACTTATTGCATCCCACATAGGTAAAACATAAGAACATTGCTAGTTTATATACTCGAATGTAATCCCATCACTTGTCTTGATATATAATTATTATGTGTTGACCGGCATCTTCGGATGTTGGCTCCTTAAAAGTCATCATCAGATTAAATGTCGGGCAACATGTATAATATATATTTCAATTTTTTATCTTTTTATTTTTATGTAAATGCTTACCTGACATATATCGTAAGATTAGCAGTTTCTTTTTCTTTTTCTTTTTTTATTATTATTATTATTATTTTTAATGTTAGAACAATACACATACATACTTTAAATCAAAAACTACATGACTACTTGATAGGAATTGAATACTAAAAGTTAGTTAGTTGGGAACAAACTGTATACTCGGATACATTCTGGTCATCTATAAATGTTTAAGCATAGACATGTTCTCATATTGCAACATACAATTATGTGTTAACTAAAGATTGTTATTTTAGTGATGGCGGTACAACTTTTATCGCTATAATAACTTACCAGCATATATGTTTTTGATCATTGTTACGACGGAACTCAAAGGTGAATGACGTTTGTTTTTCACTCTACGAGTTAATCGTCTGTGAGTTGTATGCACCATTAATCATCCAGATGAACTCTACCCATATCAGAAGATTCATGGGAGATGAACCCTAAAAAACCTAAACTTAAATTCTTACAATTTAGATGTTTATGGGCTAATTTCAAGGTTCAAAACATGCATATAAACTTATTCTAACACTTTCTTGACTACCTAATAACATATCACAGAATAGAAAAGCCCTAGATGAGCGCAAGAACCCTAGAATTCAAATCAATGAAATTTGAGATTCAGAATGGTTTTGGACGATTGAAACAAGTTTAATAGACACTAAGAAAGGTTTTAACACAACTCATTTCAATCCAATCACTTTTATGCATAAACACCCAATTCGTTCGAGTGAACGATTTTCCAAAATCAGTTTAAAGAGTTTTAACCGTTGGATTTGAAAGATTTTTGAAATCCTTGTTTAGAATCTTGATCAAAACAATTTAGAACTTACAGATTATGAACGGCTTGAACGTATTTTGAAGATTTGATTTGGGCCGTTTGATCTTGGTGGTTTAGGAGTAAATGATCTTGTTAAAATTAATTTGCCAAGTTGACACATTCAGTCCCTCAACCTTAAAGAGGTTCCTTTAACTTCGTTTAGGTTAGATAAAACACATGTAAGGCAAGAAACTTAACGATACTCCCCCTCGACTTTTGAAATAATGAATTTTGAAGACATTTGAGTCTGAGGAGAGTATTTGACAAGAAACGTATCCACCATTTTGGAAGAAACAACATATTATTGAAAACATGGAAGTACAAGGTTTTATGAACCTGAAAAAATATTTACTTTCTCCCCAACACTTGTTCGGAAAATAGTGAAAGATTTGATAGAACAAAGTGTTATTGAAGATTTGTACTGCGATGTTTGAAAGAATTTAGATAGAAGAATATTTTTGAGATATTCGATTTTATATTTTGTATTTTGTTTTTGAAAAATATTTACAAAAGATGTTTTGGTGTTTGGTTTTTTAAGAATGTTTTTAAAAGTTCATCAGTTCCTCGGAGTCAAACACATACTACTAATCTAGTGGACCAACTCATTAAACCTAGCAGGAGCTAAGGCTTTGGTAGGAGATCTGCCATGGTATTCAAGTACCACAAAAGTATAATTCACGTACCTGTTCCACGTGGTCCTTGATGAAATGATATCGAAGATCGATGTGCTTTGATTTGAATGTTGAACAGAGTTGCACGAGATCGCAATAGCACTTAGATTGTCGCAGTACATCGGGATTACGTTAAATACATAACCATAGTCTTTGAGTTGTGTTCTCATCCAAATGACTTGAAACACAACGCCGACATGGCTACATATTCTGCCGGTTAAGGCAATGTCGATCCTTCAGATGCCATGACACCAATTTGTCACCAAGAATTGTAATGCTCTGAAGTACTTTCCGTGAATCTAAGCATCTGCGTGATCGGCGTCACGAAAAAGCTATTAGTTCAAAACGAATCCTCCGGATACCGATCCCCAAGTTAATGGTTCCCTTGATGTATCGGAGGATTCTTTTAGCCTCGAAGAGGTGGGTTTCAGTTGGTCTCGTGATAACGGGGCAAAGATATCACAGAAAAACAATATCAGGCTGCTAGTCGTTTAGATACATGAGAGACCAATAATACTACATTTGGGTAGGGTCCACCAATTTCCCGTAAATCGCGTCTAGTTTCTTGGTATAAGCCATTGGTGTGGCATAGGAGTCATAGTTTTGCATTCCAAATTTGTTTAGAAGTTCAAGGGCATATTTGGACTGACTTAAGAAAATACCAGGGGTGATTGATGAACTTGCATTCCGAGAAAAATGTGAGTTCACCCATCATTGACATTTCAAAATGTTTTGTCATTAGTTTTACAAAAGCATTTGAGTATTTTAAATGTGTTGACCCAAAAATGATGTCATCCACATAGATTTGCACGATTAAGATGTGTGCCCCGTGATATTGTATGAAAAGAGTTGGGTCGACCAAACCTTTGGTGAAATTATTGGCAATGACGAAGGATGATAACTCATTACCACGCCCGAGGAGCTTGTTTGAGTCCATACAGAGCTTTGTTCAGCTTTGTAAAATGGTTGGGAACTCGGGATCAACGAATCCTTCCGGTTGGTGACATAAACCGTTTCTTCGGTTGCCCATTCGAAAAGCAGTTTGGCGTCCATTTGAAAGACCGTTATATTCATATGAGCCTTGACGCGAAATATCGAACAGCCTCAAGACGAGCAACCGGAGCGAATGATTCTTCAAAGTCAATACCCTTTTCCTATCTATAACCCTAGCCACCGGCGTGACTTGTTTTTGATTGCGTTCCCTTCAACATCCAATTTGTTCTTCCAAATCCATTTGAGATCAATGACGTAGACCCCTGTTGGTCTTTCAACCAGTTCCCATACTTCAAGACGTTTGAATTGGTTGAGTTCTTCTTGCATGGATTCAATCCAGTTGTCTTTTGTCAATGCATCTTTAATGTTTTAGGCTCAATTAGTGACGGTGAGTGCATAAATGCAATGTTCACCGTCTGTGTGAAGACGTTGTCTCGTTACGACTGGTTGATTCGGTTTACCAATAATGTTCTCAAGAGGATGGTCTTTTGTCCAACGATATGTGTCGAGGTTGATGTTGGTATACATGGTGCAGATTTTGAGGATTCAAATGGCTTGTAGATGATTCCGCAACATCAGGTTCGGCAGTTTCATTAGCAAACGGGTTAAAGAACGCATTTGGATCAAAATCTGCAGTGGGGGGTACTTTATTGTTCGTAACATCATTAGTTCGGCCGTTGGATGCAGTTTGTTCAAGCTGTTGTAGAGTCAACTAGTGGTGCTTCTTCTGGCAGTTGTTGTAGCAGTGTATCGGGTATAAGAGTATGATCAGTTGAGCAGCGGAAATAGCGGATACACGGAGCACGTTCATCAATGTCATCACTAAACAGCAAGCAAGAGCTTTTCCATTTATTGACGAGTAAGTTGGGGGCTTGGTTCAGCTGATGATGGGGTTTGAGGGAAGTTTAAACGGTTGTGACCGGGTTCCAAAATGTTATGCTCAGAAGCCATTTCTGTAAGTTCATCAAAATTTGCATGAATCGTTTCCATAACCTGTTTTGTACGACGATTCCAGATCCGGAAACCCTTAGAATTTTCACAATATCCTATAAAGACTCCAATGTCAGCTTTGGCTTTGAGCTTTCCAAAGTCATCACGATCATTATTTGGGTAGCAAAGGGATCCAAATACATGAAAGTGTTTGAGATTCGGTTTATGGTTGTGGATAAGCTCAAAAGGTGTTTTGTTGTGGCGTTTTGTAATCATTGAACGATTTTGAGTATAGCATGCACGGTTGTCTGACACGAAGTAATCTGGAAGTTTAGCATTGATTAACATTGTTCTTGCAGCTTCCACTACGTACGGTTTCGTCTTTCAACAACTTCGTTTGGTTCTGGTGTACGTGCAATAGATGTCCGATGCTCAATTCCCACTTTCTCATAAAATTCTCGAAGAGTTTGGTTCACAAATTCAGTTCTTTGTGCTGATTCGATGCGGACGGTGCTCGTTGAACTTAAATTTTCGTGAGAAAGGTGATGATCATCTGTGGAGCTTGATCTTTAGTTCGAAGAAAGTAGACCCAAGTCCATCGTGAGTAGTCATCGACAATTACCAAGATGTAGCGTTTGCCATTAATCGTTTGCACATGCATCGGACCACATAAATCCATGTGAAGAAGATGACACATTGAGATGTGTTCCACCTTTGAAGGAAAATGAGACGAGTGTTTTCTCTTGTTCAAGCAGAGCAAAGGTAATCTTTAGAATCCAGGAATCTCGGAGACCTTCAACAAGTTTGTGTCGAGCAAAGTTGGTGATGGTTTGAAAGTTTAAATGTGAGAGACGACGGTGCCATAGCCAAGATTTTGTAGATGTAGAGAGTAGACAGATGGGAGATGAAGCAACCATGTCTTGCATTGAGATTGTGTACATACTAGAATTGCGAGAGCCAGACATAAGATCGTTTCCTTGTAGATCACGAATGAAACAAGTTTTCTCCTGAAAAGCAACTTCCAAGTCTCCATCACATAATTGACCTGAAAGAGATTGTGAGAGGCCCCACATAATAAACCCTGTTAATTTCGATATTGCCATTGATATAATCTCCGTAGCCCATGATAGCTACGAAGTGATCATTCTCGAATCTGACAGTGTCAATGAACTTTGCAATAAAGTTTGATAACAGTTTAAGATTGCATGTCATGTGTCGGGAACATCCGCTATCAACAATCCAAAGGATGATCTGTATCACGTGCATTACACAGGCGACACAAATGGAATAGAAGTAGATATGGAACCCGAAGTGTTAGAGGGTTGAAGCGATTATAGGAGAAATACACACATCAATGATTTTAGGCATCCATTTAAATCCTAGTGTATTATGTATCCATTTCTGCCATCTCCAACTAGTCTTAGCTTTAGTCTTAGTGAATGCACTAGGTGGTACTACATTCCTTGGAGGTGATCTTGAGCTACAAATGATATCAATGCTTTCTTAGAATCTAAAGAGGGCGGTTTACCAAGCAAAGACTTAGAAGCATTAGTGGGCCTAGAGGTATTCCGGGTCTTAGGATTCCATAAACGAGACAAGATAGCTCTAGCAACACATTTGTCATGACAATCAGAAAGCATACTTTTACGACAAATAACACAAGAAGCTTCAGAATGAATATCAAAAGTACTTAAAGGTTTAGCATTCGTTACAAACACTATTTCCATTACATTTGTCAGACACAATATCTAAAGTGGGTGCAACTTGAGTCTTATTCAAAGTCCTAGGGTGTTCTTACTTCACATTCTTTATTGATCTTTTCTTAGGTCGCAACTCCTATTCTTCCTTGTATTGCTCTGGCGTGAAGTGCGACGTTTGGAAAAGAGGCAACTATTCTGTTTCATGAGGGAAGCACATTAGTATCTTGTGTTTTTTGTCAGAGGCAATCTGGGATCACGTTTGCTAAGTGTTACAGGTGCAATTCTCTTAATGATGCTAGGATGAACTTGTTCATACTTTCCTAACATTTCCCTTAACTTAATGATAGTGTGCACCAAATCTTGATTTTCAGAACGAAGATTTCCAGAAAAATTCATGACTTCTTTGGTGTGTGCAAGATAATGATCAAGTTCGTTTGATGCTTCATCACGAGTCTGTTTGAGTAAATCAAATATGACTCCATATTCCTTTTTAACTTTTGCAAGTTCTTGTTCATATTTTGAGATTTGACATTTCAAATACACGTTTTGATCATCTAGTTGCTCAATTTTAGGATCAAAAGATTTTGAGCGCAACTGAGTGATTTTGTTTTGCAGAGAAAGTTCACGATTTTGACAATCTTTTTGACACCATTGAAGACGACGTTTTACATTTGAAAGTTCGTTTAACAATCGTTCATTTTCAACTTTTAAAGATTTGATCTGATGCACATTATCAGTGTTCTCAACAATTTCAACAGAATCAACAGTATTAGCAGAGATATAATCAGATGCATATGACAAAGAATGCAATAACACAACATTATGGATATCAGCACATATAACATTTTCCAAGAGTCGATCAACATCTTTTCGTAACATTTTCTTTTTACGTTTTGTATTTGAAATTGATGTTTCTGTTTGATCGAAAACTCTTTTCATGAGTCCAAGCTCCTTGTGAAAATCCCTTTCCCAATATATAGCACAATTTTTCAAATTTCGGACATGAGGTAAAATTCTTTTCTGAAGAATATCTCTTTGTGCACGCGCAAGAGGCGATTGAAAATGTTCAATTTTAATTTCAGAATGAAATTCAATTTCACGTTCCAAAAGTTTGATGTCCGAAGTGAATGTTTCAAAATATTTCATGATTTTACATTGTTCGGCTAATGGTTTTATTTCACTAAGTGAAGGTAAATGACCATTAATTTGTGCATTATTGGAAAGGGGACCCTCAGAAGTAGGTGTGATAACCCATGGTGTGTTAGAAAAATCCTTTTGTGCAACGAAAGTGATCGCTTTTGAATAGTTAAATGGTTTGTTGTAAACAACATTTTCTAATTTTGACCGACTCTCGTCTTCTGCATCTAATTCCTCTTGACGGTTATATTCAACAACACTCATAATTGAATCATCAACTCTATGTTACTTTGTAACTTCAGATTTGGTTTGAATGCTCTGTTTGAAAACTTAGGTTTGTAATCAGCAAGATTCGCTCCATATCCATTTGGATTTGGTTTAAAAGTAAACTTTTGAATCGTTGTGATTGATTCACCATGTTTATAAACAACAGTTCGAAACTCTTTGATTTTGTGTTGTAAGTCGACAATTTCCTCAAGATAATCATCTATTCATTTCGTGGAGCGCTTTTTGTACTCAGAGAACCGTTTTTGACAAGTTAACAACTCAGAATTGGATTTTTGAGTTTCCAAAGTAAGAGTGTTAAGTTGTTTTTTATGTTCATGTTTCAGTTGTTCTATTTGAGACAATAAAGCATTCTTCGATGCGGCTAGATCACGTATCTGTCGTTCTAAAGATTTTTCGTTTTGGTGTGATTTAGCAAAAGCGACTTCAAAACCTTTTTCACGTTTTTCTTGAGTTTTGAAGAAATTGAGTTGCCGTTTTAAGCATTCAATATCCCAGTTAACATTGCATTTTCTTGTGTAATTTGATTTAATGCATAAAATGCATCCATTCGGGATTGTTGGTCTTTAAGTAAGAGATCAATATCTGGATTAGGCAAAGGTTCAGCGTGTTCAACGTGAGTCACAACATGATCACTATTTAGATCCTCAAGTATAACCACGGAGTCAATTTGAGTATCAAAGGTAACCAGAAGGTCATCTTGATCATCAAATGTAACTACGAGGTCTAGTTGAGAATCGTCGGAATGAGATGTGGATGACTCATTTTGAACATTCTGAGCCTTGCCGGATTCAGATGTTGGTGAGAATAGATCGGTGATAAATATGGTTTGTTCGGGTACCGAGACAAGCCATCATTGTCATACCCGGGCCTGTGTCACTCATGTAGAGAGCTTGCATTTGTGCCATCAACATCACTGCTGCATTAGCTTGCAAGTCCTCCATATCATCATCGAGCACGCATCTTCATAAAGCTCTGTTCTTTGTTTGTGAGAGTTCCACCAGCTTCATCCTTAAGAGCCAAAATTAAAGCCTCCTTATGATAAGCGCCTAGTCCTTGGCTTTAGGCATGCATTAGGTGTCCTTCCTTCTACAGTTGTAGGCGAAGACCATTTATCCCATTCGAGCATTACCTGTTCAACCACTTAAGCTCTCTGTTGTTGTGGAGCACCCATGTTATTCCTTCCCATAGCATTAAACCCTTGACCTCCTCCCATCGGCGACCACCAACCCGATTCTGAACTTCAACGCGTCCATTGTTCACAACAGCCTGATTCCTTGTGTTTGATGAGGAGCGAATGCGATTGTTGGATTTGTTTGTATACCGGCCAAAAGCTTTAGCAATCATAACAAATCCTTGTTGCAATGCATCGAAAGCTTTGGAGTCCTCATTAGCTTCACTGTAAAGTGCTTGATCATTGTTGTTGTTGTATGGAACCAATTGAGTTTGTTGAGATTGTTGCTGTGACATATCATATGGTGTAATTGTTGCAGTTGGTTGAGGAGCGGGTTGAGGAGCGGGTTGAGGAGGATAACTAGTTTGAGCCCACAAAGCAAGTTGTTGATTATCCGGAAGTGAAGGTGAAACAGTTGGCCACGAATTTCCTTCTTTTTTATGAGGCTTCAAATAGTCGTACAACAATCCGTATGAAGCATGATGAAGATTCTTCGCTTGACGGATGAAAATGACATACTTCTCCCAATCAGGACCAAGACTACTTAGGAACTTGTATTGACTCAATTCTTGGCATGATGATGTTGTGTTTATCCAAATCATTGATGATGTCCGAGAATCGATGATGATATAGTGTCTCTCCAGGATCAATCATGAAGTGTTCATAAGCCAAGTAAATTTTGGATTCCATATCCTCTTGATTGAGTGCAGTGCCTTCCATGAAAAGATGAATATGTTCTCACATTGCTTTTGCAGTCTTTTGAGCATCAACACTTCAAAGAATTGGGTTTGGTAATCCTAAAAGGATATATTGCATTACTAGCTCATCAGCTTCGTAGTGGAGAAGTTCATCACCAGAAAGGTCAGCAAGAGTTGCAATGTTTGTGAGATCATCTCTTGGTGGAACAGCATTTGGATCTTTGGGTGTAACAACAATAGGCATCTGAAATGGACCTTCCAATATAACCTTTTTTAAGAACTTTCCATGTGGCTTCTTTAGATTACAAAACCTAAAGAGCCTAATCACCCATTGATCGTAGTTTCCGGGAGTGAGCATTGGAGGTCTATCAAGTGATCATGCCTCATGAATGGATTGTTGGCTACTTAAAGCTTCACACATCTTTGCAAACCAAGTCGGTTCCTTCATAGTATTCCTGGATGGATGTTGATTGTAAACGTTTATGTAAGGTTGTACTTGAAAACTAGGTGGTGGTTGAACCATTTGAGGTGGAATTGCTCCTTGTTGTGGATAATGTTGTTGATAAATTTGTTGTTGCCGATTGAATTGTTGATGTTGTGGACTTAGTTGTTGTTGTTGTTGTTGTTGATTATAAGTATAAGGAAAATAGTTAGAGTATGGTGGTTGAGACATGTTGAAAACTTGTGTTGGTAAATGGATCTTTGTAGTTAAATGAAACGTTGTTGATGAAGTATCCTTAGGCGTAGAAACCAAGTGTAGGCAAAGTAACACTTAAGCGTAAAAACACCAAACTCACGCAGCGTAACGTGATAGTTACGTAGGATTAGCTTCGCGTAAGAATTGAGAAACACTAAAGTTATGCGTGGCGAAAGTTAAGCGTAGAAAACTTAGGCGAGGATTAGCTTATGCGTAAGACAAGGGTTAGGCGTAAGAAAAATCATAGGCGTAAAGAGTTCTACGCATAAGTTTGAGCTTATGCGTAGATTAGGGTTTGCCTAAAAGATCTTTTACACTATCACAGTGCAAAGGATATCCAAAGTCGAGTGTTTTTCGGGCTTATCCAAGCAAGAAAACGAGTAAACCACAAAACGAAGATCGATCCAAGGAAAAGTTGTGAAAATAGGGTTTTGCTACGCGTAAACTTGACCAAAAATGATTTCTGCCAAATGATGTTTCTAAACAGATTTTTGAGATGAAATATCTTCAATATCACCAAAATAACACAAAAGTGTGAAACTTGATGATCCAAAACTTGAAAACACCTTATGCGTAGAAAGCCCACGCTTAAAACCAAGCTTAAAAACAATGATCCACACGTAAAGTTTGAAACTTTTTGCCAAAAACCGATATTTTAACACCTAAAAACGTTGAAAGTACAAGAATCTTGGATTAAAAAGTGTAAAAAATGAGTTTTTAAGCGTGACAAAGTGATAAACTGTTTTACGCGTAAGACCACAAAACTAACTTCAAAAACAAAAGATGTTCACCCAACTATTTGGCGAATGATACCACTGTTAGGTCACCATATTAGTAACACAAGCATCAATATAAGAAATAAAGATAAGATAGTGATCGGATGAACAAATAACCAAACACACACACACACGTATAAATATGTAGAAGAGTTATGCGTAGAATGCAAGTGAATGAATTGAACAACCAACCCTCAAGTGAGGGTTATACAAGAGTATTTATAGGGCAAGGAGCTAGGGCAACACATCTAGACTCCTTCCCTTCTTATGGGCTTGGGCCAAGGCTTATGGGCCTTCTACATAAGCCTTAGCTTAACAACAAACATAAAGGCCATATTAAGCTAACTATTACATATGAATCACTAACACTTGAATTAAGGTTTAGGAGTGATTCCAACAGCCCTTGAAAACCAATTGAGACTCAAAGTAATCACACCCCCAAATTACGTGTTTTGCAGCGGAATGGAATACCTTGGGGGAGGACTGTCATAGCATCAAAGTTACAGTTATATCGAACGACCTAAAGTGTCGTTTAGAAAATACATCGTTTGTTTAAGTAAAATAATCAGAGTTTACAAAATGTAGGTCCCAAATGAAAATCAATGTATGCGGAAATAGGTTTGATACAAGCCAAACGATGTTTTTAAAGTGTATAAATCCCATGTGAGACGCGTCGTCACCACGACTCTATGATGTGTCCATATGCATGCCATGAAGTGAATGCCTTAGATACATGAGATAAAACATGCTAAAAAGTGTCAACACAAAGGTTGGTGAGTTCATAGAGTTTGGTTAACAAGTAAAGCTTTTAAAGAGCGCTAATGCAGAGAAGCAAAGTTTTTGGTTATATAGAATAGTTCGCAAAGCAAAGGCATCGTAAATCCACTCAGTTCAAGTCCCTACATACAAAAACTTGCAACCTTGTGTTTACAACCCACTGCTAGAAAATAGTATGTCAATCATGTATGTATATATCATAGTAGTAAAAAGTATATGTGTCACCACAAGGGTCTTCCAACACTCGTGTTGGGATGTTTGTAAATTAATAGCCTTCCAACAACTTAATTTGGAGCCACTAATTCTTGTATGTAGCCAATTGAACCTCTTGACGAGTCTAACTTGTTTGTTGTGTTGCATTGAATAACAGATTATATTCACCCCAGTTCGCGTCATCAAGGACACAAGGGTGGGGGCGTCAGCCAGATAATGTATCAATACAGGCTCCTTGAGGTTAACCAGTTGCTAATGTTTGTATGTTGATGCATAATTGAAAACTAGTTTAGCACATTAAGGCACATATCGCAATAAACCACACATAATGTCCAAAGTGTATAAGAAGTATATTGTAACACAATTGTATAAATGGTTTGATTATTCGCAAGAGTGAAACAAGTATTTAAGCATGTATCTCCCCCAAATAGTTTGTAATAATTTAAACAGAGTAAAAAGTGGGGTATGAACTTCACGTGATATGTAAGAGTTTAAAGTATTTGCGAAAGTAATGAAAAATAGTTTGAGCATGTATCTCCCCCAAAAGTAATTGAAGATGTATAAAAGTAGGGGCTATGAAACTCACGTAGTGTCGATTAACGTTTAGAGTATTTGAGAAAGTAAATGAAAATAGTTTGAGCATGTATCTCCCCCAAAGAGTTTGTAAGACAAATAAGTAATAGAAAGTGGGGACTCTGAACTGGTGTGATTGGTATTCTAACAAAATGAAGTGCAAGAAAATGAGGCTCGGAAACTATCCGCGACCTAAAATGGATGATATGATACTTAATGAGTTATGATGTAACGTTATGTATGCATTTCGTATGTTATTTATACCATTTGCGAGTTTTGAAAATAATACTCTTCGTCGAAAAAAATACTCTTTTGACATCTTGACCAATCTTAAATTACTTTACAAGTATTTACGTCAAAATGTCATCCTACAATAGTTTTGTAATGATTTATGGTGAAATTTTCACTTTTCGACGCAAAACAATGTCGTCGGAATTTTCATGAAATTAACAAAAATGGCTTTGGAAAACTAGTCGTAAAATGGTGTACGTCGATCGTTAGGAAACGAACTCGACGGTTTTGGAAAGCTTGTACAAAGAAGTTTGATTCAGTTGTTTTCGACATAAAGGTCTCGAACATAAAGATAATAAAGGTTAAAGATGGTGATTTTGTCTAAATGTTGTGTAAAAAGTGAGTTTCGGCAAAGTTTGGGCAACCGTAATTAATTTATTAAAACTTCGCTATACAAACGGTTGATCGTTTTAGAAAATATGCTTGGTGATCTTAATTTCATTAGAAGACATCTCGTTACAAAAAGTTCCACATCATTGATAAAAACAGCCGTCAACATGGTCGTTTTAGTTAAACACTTATCTCGTAAAAATAATATAGTTTTTAGAAAATAATAGTTACGGCAACTTTATGCATATCTTTGTCGTTTCAAATCCGTTTCTCGATATATACGTCCTTAGCCTCGTATCAAAGTATACTAATATATTTTTGACAAGTCGAAATAATTTGTGAAGCTTAAGGCTCGTTTTTGACCGAACAATGTAAAACGACATGCGAGAAATTTCAGAAAACTATAATTTCGTCGTCAAACTTGTAAAATTCATAACTTCTTCGTTATAACTCCGTTTTATTCCGTTCAAGCGGCCACGGATTCGCTTTAAAGTATATTTTCTAAATATCAAGGCCAAAATGTCGTACCTACTGTCGGTTTTTCCAGAAAATCAAAATAAGGACAGAACGTAATTTATACTTATCGAAAATAGTTTTTCGGACAAAACCTACTCTAATCCCTTCAAATCAACTTCAAAGCTAATCTAATCCTACCATACACCTTCTTAGGGTGTCATGGGTTCCTAGACATCATCAAGACCAAAGAATACCATGGGAATAATTATAGGATGACCAAATATATTTATATATACTAAAAAATCATGTAAAATGGTATAAATCACATATGTCTTGCATGTTGCTCCAAAAATGAAAAGATACTTATGAGATGATAAGAAAACATGAAAAATGAAAGAAATATGCTTACTAGTTAATATGATGAGGTGCAAGTAACAAGGTTAAACCTAAACACTCTTGGTTTTTATTTCAAAACCTTATAAAGAGTGATATCTAGATTGTATAAACACTTGAGAAAATTTTTGATGATGATCCCTTTTGCTCTTGATGTAGAACCGGTTAGGAAGGAAAACAAAGAAGAGAGAAAGAGTTTTACTAATACTTGGTGAATAATTTTGTGAAGTGAATGAGAAAAATAAGTGAAGTAAGACTTATAAGTTGAGTAAAATTATTAACAATCACAAACCATACATCATTTAATGACTACCCTCCCCTTGGGTGAGGGGGAGAATGTAAGATATTTTTTCAAAATATTGTGTAATTATTTATTTGTGTACTTATTATAAGAAAATGTAAGTAAATTTGTAGGAAATTGTAACTTGTAGAATAAATGGTAACTTTTAGGTACAAGTAAGTTTTAATAGATCAAAATAGAATGTAATGAGATAATAAAATTGTAAAAATACATTCCTTGTGAAATTTGAGTGATAAAATGATTATCGAGAAATTTTTAAGAAAACGTCGTAATAATTTAACTTTAACGATTAATATACCAAATAAATTCAAAACACTAGTTGAACTAAAAATATAGTTTTTATAAACTAATGTAAGTATAAAAATATGTCGGGATCATTTTTGAAGGTAACGGATTAAATATTCAAAATAATAACTCACGCGATAACGTTTATTTAATATAAAAATTACGCGTTTAATGTGAAATGAAATGTCATGAATGAACTAATATGATGCAAATGATGCTAATGAAATGTAGACTAAACTTAGTCCATATGAAATGTTCGTGATGATATGATCATGAATTAGCCGCTAAACCATAAAGGTTACGCAATTTGGAATACGAAAGCTAGTTTACGATTAATGATGAAATTGTGAAACGTGAATTGTTTTGAGAAATGACCAAAAATTGAGAATTGTGACATTCTTCCCATGTCGAGGAATCACGCGTCCTCGTGATTCAATCGATGATACTATGGTTCGAACCTCGACAAGGGTTCTAAAGTTTATGCTTGTGTATGGTCTAAATGATTATGTCAATGCTCATGCATATGAGTTACTCGTCCCACAAGATAATTCCGTGCCATCGAGCAATTCCCATCCTAAATACATGCTTTCTTATGATTAGGCTCGATGAGACAAGCTTCCCCATTCTCAAGCAAAATTTTAAAAGACTTTTTGGTAACCGATTTTTGCTTAATCCCACAACTCATCAAACAAAAACTGTCATACGATTAGGCTAAATCGGTTTAGGTAACGACTTGTTTCTAGCTTGATCTTTGCAACTCATCAAACAAGAACTGTCACTCGGATCAAACTGGAAACAAGTGGTTTGAAGAAAATCTTTGGAAAATTTGGCTTGATTGGAATTCTTACACATATGAGACTACTACTCCCTTCATTGCATGATTCTTCCGAATTAGACATATAGGGCTATGTATAATTTAGAGTAACTATAAATGCTTGAACTAATCAACTCATATGATGTTTGGTGTTGAGTCATAAGTCCGCATGTATAAAGAATTGCTTATAATGATATGATGAGATGCTATGATGATGTGGTTATAGTCTACGGTCAATGATGCAACCTAGTTCTCTATAACCGATGCTCTGATACCAATCTGTCACACCCCAAATTACGTGTTTTGCGTGAATGGAATACCTTGGGGAGGACTGTCATAGCATCAAAGTTACAGTTATATCGAGCGACCTAAAGTGTCGTTTAGAAAATACATCGTTTGTTTAAGTAAAATAATCAGAGTTTACAAAATGTAGGTCCCAAATGAAAATCAATGTATGCGGAAATAGGTTTGATACAAGCCAAACGATGTTTTTAAAGTGTATAAATCCCATGTGAGACAGCGTCGTCACCGACTCTATGATGTGTCCAAATGCATGCCATGAAGTGAATGCCTTAGATACCGGAGATAAAACATGCTAAAAAGTGTCAACACAAAGGTTGGTGAGTTCATAGAGTTTGGTTAACAAGTAAAGCTTTTAAAAGCTAATGCATGAGAGGCAAAGTTTTTGGTTATATAGAATAGTTCGCAAAGCAAAGGCATAAATAAATCCACTCGGTTCAAGTCCGCCCATACAAAACTTTTGCAACTTTGTGTTTACAACCCACCGCTAAAATAGTATGTCAATCATGTATGTATATATCATAGTAGTAAAAAGTATATGTGTCACCTTAGGGTCTTCCAACACTCATGTTGGGATGTTTGTAAATTAATAGCCTTCCAACAACTTAATTTGGAGCCACTAATTCTTGTATGTAATAAGCCCCTCTGCGAAGTCTAACTTGTTTGTTGTGTTGCATTGAATAACAGATTATATTCACCCCAGTTCGCGTCATCAAGGACACAAGGGTGGGGCGTCAGCTGATAGTACTATCAATACCTCTCTCCGGAAGTTAACCAGTTGCTAATGTTTGTATGTTGATGCATAATTGAAAACTAGTTTAGCACATTAAGGCACATATCGCAATAAACCACACATAATGTCCAAAGTGTATAAGAAGTATATTGTAACACAATTGTATAAATGGTTTGATTATTCGCAAGAGTGAAACAAGTATTTAAGCATGTATCTCCCCCAAATAGTTTGTAATAATTTAAACGAGTAAAAGTGGGGTATGAACTCACCGTGATATGTAAGAGTTTAAAGTACTTGCGAAAGTAATGAAAATAGTTTGAGCATGTATCTCCCCCAAAAGTAATTGAAGATGTATAAAAGTAGGGGCTATGAAACTCAGGTAATCATTAAGCGTTTAGAGTATTTGTGAAAGTAAATGAAAATAGTTTGAGCATGTATCTCCCCAAAGAGTTTGTAAACAAATAAGTAATAGAAAGTGGGGCTACAACTCACCATTGTGATTGGTATGCTAACAAAATGAAGTGCAAGAAAATGAGGCTCGAAAACTATCCGCGACCTAAAATGGATGATATGATACTTAATGAGTTATGATGTAACGTTATGTATGCATTTCGTATGTTATTTATACCATTTGCGAGTTTTGAAAATAATACTCTTCGTCGAAAAAAATACTCTTTTGACATCTTGACCAATCTTAAATTACTTTACAAGTATTTACGTCAAAATGTCATCCTACAATAGTTTTGTAATGATTTATGGTGAAATTTTCACTTTTCGACGCAAAACAATGTCGTCGGAATTTTCATGAAATTAACAAAAATGGCTTTGGAAAACTAGTCGTAAAATGGTGTACGTCGATCATTAGGAAACGAACTCGACGGTTTTGGAAAGCTTGTACAAAAATCTAGAAGTTTCATTAGGTTGTTTTTACATAAAGGTCTCGAACATAAAGATAATAAAGGTTAAAGATGGTGATTTTGTCTAAATGTTGTGTAAAAAGTGAGTTTCGCAAAGTTTGGGCAGCAATAATTAATTTATTAAAACTTCGCTATACAAACGGTTGATCGTTTTAGAAAATATGCTTGGTGATCTTAATTTCATTAGAAGACATCTCGTTACAAAAAGTTCCACATCATTGATAAAAACAGTAGTCAACATGGTCGTTTTAGTTCCGTAACACTTATCTCGTAAAAATAATATAGTTTTTCGAGAAAAGTTACGGCAACTTTATGAAAACGTGCATATCTTTGTGGCTTTCAAATCCGTTTTCTCATTATAATCGTCCTTAGCCGTTATCAAAGTATACTATTATATTTCTGACAAGTCGAAATAATTTGTGAAGCTTAAGGCTCGTTTTTGACGAACAATAAAAAAACATGCTGAAATTTGAAAAACTATAATTTTACCGTCCAAACTTGTAAAATCCCATAACTTCTTCGTTATAAGTCCGTTTTATTCCGTTCAAGCGGCCACGGTTTCGTTTTAAAGTATATTTTCTAAATATCAAGGCCAAAATGTCGTGCCTCTGTCGGTTTTCCAGAAAATCAAAACAAGGACAGAACGTAATTTATACTTATCGAAAATAGTTTTTCTCGGACAAAACCTACTCTAATCCCTTCAAATCAACTCCAAAGCTAATCTAATCCTACCATACACCTTATTAGGGTGTCATGGGTTCCTAGACATCATCAAGACCAAAGAATACCATGGGAATAATTATAGGATGACCAAATATATTTATATATACTAAAAATCATGTAAAATGGTATAAATCACATATGTCTTGCATGTTGCTCCAAAAATGAAAAGATACTTATGAGATGATAAGAAAACATGAAAAATGAAAGAAATATGCTTACTAGTTAATATGATGAGGTGCAAGTAACAAGGTTAAACCTAAACACTCTTGGTTTTTATTTCAAAACCTTATAAAGTGATATCTAGATTGTATAAACACTTGAGAAAATTTTTGATGATGATCCCTTTTGCTCTTGATGTAGAACCGGTTGGAAGGAAAACAAAGAAGAGAGATAGAGTTTTACTAATACTTGGTGAATAATTTTGTGAAGTGAATGAGAAAAATAAGTGAAGTAAGACTTATAAGTTGAGTAAAATTATTAACAATCACAAACCATACATCATTTAATGACTACCCTCCCCTTGGTGGCCAGGGGAGGATGTAAGATATTTATTTATTTTTTTTTTCAAAATATTGTGTAATTATTTATTTGTGTACTTATTATAAGAAAATGTAAGTAAATTTGTAGGAAATTGTAACTTGTAGAATAAATGGTAACTTTTAGGTACAAGTAAGTTTTTAATAGATCAAAATAGAATGTAATGAGATAATAAAAGTTGAAAAAATACATTCCTTGTGAAATTTGAGTGATAAGATAATTATCGAGAAATTTTTAAGAAAAACGTCGTAATAATTTAACTTTAACGATTAATATACCAAATAAATTCAAAACACTAGTTGAACTAAAAATATAGTTTTTATAAACTAATGTAAGTATAAAAAATATGTCGGGATCATTTTTGAAAGTAACGGATTAAATATTCAAAATAATAACTCACGCGATAACGTTTATTTAATATAAAATTACGCGTTTAATGTGAAATGAAATGTCATGAATGAACTAATATGATGCAAATGATGCTAATGAAATGTAGACTAAACTTAGTCCATATGAAATGTTCGTGATGATATGATCATGAATTCGCCGCTAAACCATAAAGGTTACGCGAATTTGGAATACGCAAAGCTAGTTCTGATAAATGATGAAATTCTGAAACGTGAATTGTTTTGAGAAATGACCAAAAATTGAGAATTGTGACAGGTATTAGATGTTATAATGGGACTGAATTCAAGAACAAGTTATGGATGAATTTTGTGCCAAGAAAGGAATTGAGAGAGAGTTTAGCATTGCTAGAACTCCACAGAAGAATGGTGTTCTTGAGAAAGAAAGAACGAGAACATTGATAGAAGCAGCGAACAATGCTTGCAGATTCACAATTACCTATTCAATTTTAATTTTGAAGACATGAAATCTTTGCTTGTTATGTGTTGAATAGAGTATCATCCTAAACCCGGATGAAGACACCTTATGAGTTGCTTATGGGAAACAAACCTAACATACGTTTATGAAACCTTTTGGATGTCCTCATTCTCAATACTATTGATACTTTGGGAAAATTTGATGGCAAGTCAGATGAAGGATACTTGTTAGAATTCCTCAATAGCAAAGGATTTAGAGTGTACAACAAGGTTACCAAAGAGGTTCAAGATTGTCTTCATGTTGAATTTTTAGAAGATCAAGAAAAAATCAAGGGTAAAGGTCTGATTGGATGTTGATCTTGATGTTTTGACTCCTTCTATGAACTATGTTCCTGTTAGAGAAGAAAATCAAGTTGTTCACAAAGAAGAAGATTTACAATACATTGTTCATGGAGTCAATATTAGACGATGTTGTTCCGATGAAGAACCTATAATCAAGTGAGAAGGAGAAAACTATTGATGCACCAAAATCCACTTTGTCCTTTAAAGATCAAGCTATTCCAGATGAACTTAATAGGATGCTTTTTCAAGAAACAATAGCACAATCTTATGAGGATGAACAAAGAAGAGCTTATGAAGAAGAAAAGAAAAAGGGTAAGTCTGATTACCCTCCACGTTACTTTAGATCACAGTTTTGGATCAAAGTAATCACTGCTGCACCAATTGACATGCCGATGAGTTGAATGATCCTAACATGCCTGGATTAGAAGACACTAATGATGAATTAGATGATGAAGGTATTTTCTCAAATTCCAATGAAGGAGCAGATTTCACAAATTTGGATGATGATCTTGAAGTTCCACAGACTCCTAAGAGTTCATAAAGATCATCCTGCTGGCCAAATCATTGGACCTTCTACATCAGGGGTGCTTACAAGAAACAAAGCTAAAGGTTTTACTACGCCACATAATGCTTTACTTAGCTTTGTGTATAAACAAAACAGGATGAATCATAAGGATCAACAAACGTGTTTATTTACCTGCTTTATCTCTCAAGAAGACCCAAGACGTAGCTCAAGCATTAACTAAAGAGAGTTGGGTTGAAGCCATAAGAACTTCTTCAATTCAAACTTCAAGAAGTTTGGGTACTATGTGAACTACAGGATGGAAAGAAAGTCATTGGTACAAGATGGGTTTTAGTCGAAGAGATGAAAGAGGAATGTCATTAAAACAAAGCAAGATTAGTTGCACATATATAGACAAGAAGAATGAGTGGACTATGATGAAGTGTTTGCTACTGTAGCAAGGATTGAAGCCATTAGATTATTCTTTTGCATCTTATATGGGATTTCAGGTTTATCAAATGGATGTCAAGAGTGCCTTTCTTTATGGCAAGATTACAGAGGAGGTCTATGTCAAACAACCTCCTGGTTTTGAGGATCCTGCACATCCAAACAAAGTTTACAAAGTTGTTAAGGCTTTGTATGGCCTTCATCAAGTACCTAGAGCTTGGTATGAAAGACTCTCCACCTTCTTATTGCAACATGGTTACAGGATAGGAGCAATAGATAAGACTTTGTTTATCAAGAGATACAAGAAGGATACCATGCTTGTTCAAGTCTATGTAGATGATATTATCTTTGGAGCTACAAAACAGTGAATGGTGAAAGAATTTGAGCAGCTCATGCAACAAGAATTTCAAATGAGTTCCATAGGTGAATTAACTTTCTTTTTGGGGCTTCAGGTTAAACAATCAAAGGATGGAATCTTCATTAGTCAAGATAAGTATGTCACTGACATTCTTAAGAAGTTTAACTTAGATGCTATGAAGCCATCACCACACCCATTAAAGCTATCAACTCATTGGGAAAGGATGAAGATGGACAAAATTTGTGGATGTCAAGCTTCTGAGATCAATGATTGGTTGTCTTATGTATTTAACCTTTGCATCTAGACACGATCTTTGTTTGTGTGTAGATATTGATTTCACATACACATCAAACCATAACACAAGGTGGGCGTATAAAGTGAGTTCTAGAGAGAGAAAGTTAGAGGTTTAGGGAACTTAGTGAGAGAAAGAAAAGATCTTATTATGAGCTCCAACTCTCTACCTTGGGAGGTAGAGAGTATTTATAGTCTTACATAAGCATACACACAGCGAGTGTGGATCAGGCATACAGTGGGTAAAGACCGTCCGTCCTCCACGGTGTTACTAAACTAAATACTACTTAACATAAAATAACTATGACTACAAGCATTCTAACGATTACATATACTTGAGGTGACCGACTCTTTAATACCTGGAATTTCTAATTCCTAACAATCTCCCCCTAAGGGAGGTCACCTCAAACATAAACTAAAATTACATTGAATACAAACAGATATTACATTAACAATTGTTCTTGTATTCTTTATGTAGTACTTTGCTCCGAATCTCGTAGTCATTGATTCCACTCATTGCATGTTTGGTTAATCCAAGTGGAGGTCTTTTTCTTGATCGTGATATAATAACATTATGCCAGCTTTTGAGATCATCATCTAACAAAAATCTACGAGACATCCATTGTGGTGTGGGTATTATGTGATGTTGTGACTTTGGACCGACATGCTCACATTCGAATCATGATATCTTCTCATCGAGTAGCGGAAGCTTTAGTTGATTCATGATATTGGCGGCCAGAGAAGCATGGAGTAAAAATATCAGAGTCATTGATGCACTTATCATGATTTCTTGAGAGATGAATGTGTTGTGTGAGCATGCGGCTATGGATTGACCGCTTCATTCGATTAGGCTGCAAGCGTCGAGGCATACACGCATACAATTAGCAATAAAGCGTTACAAAAGTGTCTTTGACACTTTAGTTGAATTGAGGTACGGCCCACGGTTCCCCGTTGATCGATACAAATCTTGCTGTGATCGAGGTAAAATTCGAAGAATTTCCTTGACGGGGTTTGCATTTGCTCTAGGCGTTCTCAAACAGGAACGTCTCAGAAAGACAACGGAGTGAGTGGCGAATTTAAGTCCAGCGATTGATGAAGAGATTTGAAAAGCAATCGTGTATTTCTCAATAGAAATTGTTTCTGCAATACAACGAAGGTTTTATTGAAAATCAATTATCAATCATAAAAACACCTTTTGATTTGAAAAATTAGTACACGGTTGATCTATATAATAGATCTCATACCACCAAGGGGCTCGTTTTGATGTTGGCTCCGAATGATTTCCTTCATTGTGAATATGATAACACATCACTTTCGGATGTTACGGCAATACACAGGATAATGCGTGGGACTCAAGATATAATCTCTCTTTTCACATTGTGTGAAACAAAGAGTCTTCATTGAAAGTGTCCTAATGAGATTTATTGATGATCTCGTGGCTCTAGACTCAAGTTGTGCATATTTGGATCCTATGCCGGAGACTAGGGAGAGGGTCTCCTTCTTCAATATCAACAATCTCTAAGAGAAGTCGATAGATTATGTCGGTTCCCGTGAGAATGAAACAAGTCCTTTTAAGAGGAACTTGAGTGGTTTGGAAAGTTGAAGTGCGGTCGTCCTTTGGGTCCATGACGTCTTGTCTTCAATACCGATGTTACCATGATAGCATATGAATTGAACCGGTTTACGCCTAAGGTTGAATAAATGGAGGGCTATTTGTTTTCACCCTTTTCTCATTCAATTCTTTTAATTCTTCAACCCGCGGTGCTTACCAGAGACTTCATGGCTAGAACCTTGTTGGGTTTATTTCAGTACTAGCTCAGTCTCAATCCGCACTCTTCCCATATCTCATTTTTCTCCTTTTATCATCATACCTAAGAACTCTACACTAACTAGTGGATAGTCACTGGTAGATCCTTCGATTCTGGCGGATCATGGAAACCAATACCTAACCTTATCATCCTTATATCACCGTACATAAAGTAAAGTTGGTGGTCATTTGGTATTTTTCATCGCCATTGGAACCAATTGAAAACCATTTGAAAAATCAATCCGGATACTTGTGATATATTATCAAAACATTTTGTGCACGAATTGTTGATGATATTTTAGAACAAGTGCTCTCCCTCAACATGTGCATCAAATGTTTGAAATCGTTTTGCACACGGAGGCAAGAGGAAGAATTAACTTCTTTGATTACCAAGATATCAACATCACTTCCCAAATCGAATCAAGTAGATAAAGCATTTTGGGGAAGGATGAGATTTTCGTGATTTTGCTCCCCCTCAATATGTGCTTCTAGATTTGAAAAGAGTTTTGTACATACTAGAGGGAACCTACACATTGAGATAAGTGATCACGTTTCAAATCATAGGTTTAAGATACATGCTCCCCCTCAACATGTGCATGGAAAATTTGAAATCGTTTGTCACATGTGGTAAGGATAGCATGTACATCCTTATAAAACCATTTACCGAATTATCAGTTTAAATCCAATTTAAATCACACATTCTCCCCCGATCATAATTATCAAATAATTTGAGATGTGTGATCTCTTATAGATTTAAATTGATTTTGAAAGCTTTTAAGGAGAATTGTGACTTGATTATGGCGTTTTTAGCGATAAGGATCGGATTTTAAGACTTTAAACTCCATTGGTAAAACATGCATGAATATCTTTTGAAAATAATTTAATGCCAAATAACTTTTTAATTTAATTGAAATCATTCTCCCCTCAATCAATGACATAGGTTGTTGATTGAGAGATTGATATGACAAATAAGTCGGATGATTATCAAAAATAGAGTCCGAGTTATTTTTTCAAAATAGTTAGTTTTCATCAGATAAAGGTTTATAGAATCAGAGCATGGAATTTTGAAAACATGATAAAGTATGGCTCTGTTCTTTCTTTAAAAAGCGGGTTACTGCCTGAGATGACAATAAACCATTGTTTCTCTTTCTCCCAAAAATAATTTTTGATTTTTTGATTTTGAACATGGATTTTTTTTCCCAAAAATAAACATGGATTTTTATTTATTTTTTTTTTATTATTATTTTTTTAATAAGAATTCGAACAACATCTAAAGTCCCGTGTCATTCTTTGAATGACAGCACAAAGACCGTAGATATTGTGACAGAAAATAACAAAATGATTTTTTTTTTTTTTTTTTCGAATTTTTCAGATTTATATGGATTTTGAGAGTTTTATATTTTTCTATTTGATTTTTGAATAGATATTTACAAGAGATAGATGAAGGAAACCTTTTACTCCTCGTCTTCCTCCTGAAGACGTTTGAGTGTTTCTGGTTGAAGGCTTTTCAAGCCAAGTCGTGGAAGAATAAACTCAAACGTTCTCTTGGAAGAGCTTTGGTGAAGATGCGCTAACCGATATTCGCCTCACAAAATAGAGTTCCACCACACCTTTTTCCACTTGTTCCCCGATGAAATGATGTCGAATGTCGATATGCTTTGCTCTTGAGTGTTGAACGTTGTTGCATGAGAGAGCAATAGCACTTTTATTATCACAAAGACAGGAGGGATTTTGTTGAATTCAAAGCCATAGTAGATAATTGAGATCTCATCCATAAGATTTGAGCACAACATGATGACATGGCTATGTATTCAACCTCTGTAGAGGAAATAGAAGTACTCATTTGCTTTTGAAGACCGACCACAAGCTTATCACCCAAAAACCGAAAGCACCTCCGTGATGTACTCGACGAGTATCTTGACACCGCATGATCAAGACCATGATAGGTGTTAGTGACATACCTTTGTCCTTCGGGTACCAAAGTCCCATATTGATGGTTCCTTGGAGATACCGAAGACCCGTTTAACCGCTTCAAGGTGCTTTTTTTTTTTTAGTAGGCTTAGCCTGGTATCTAGCACACATGCAAACAAAATAACAAGATGTCCGGTCTACTAGCGGAGGTACATCGAGGATCCAATCATACTACGATATTTCGTTTGGTCAATCATGATCCCCGAGTGGTCCTCATCTAGTTTGGTTCGATCAATCATGGGAGTGTCAACAGGTCACTTGAATCAAATCCAAATTTCTTTAAGATCTCAGTTGCATATTTAGATTGATTTATGAAAATGCCTCCTGGACTTTGTGAAATTTGTAATCCCAAGAAAAATGACATTTGTCCCATCATTGACATTTGAAATTTTGAACTCATTTCATTTGAAAACGATCACATTCTCATTAGGGTCGGTCTAGGCAAAGATAATATCATCAACATAGATTTGAACATGAATTAAATGTTTGCCCGACTTCCGTGAACAATGTTGGATCAACTACCCTTTGCTAAATCCGGTTGATAGAAGAAACTTTGACAGAGTATCATACCATGCCCTTGGAGCTTGCTTTAAACCGTAAAGAGCCTTCTTCAAACGATAAACGTGAGTAGGATGCCCTTGATTCACAAATCCTTCAAAGTTGGCCGACGTAGACGACTTCTTTAAGATCTCCGTTCAGAAATGCCGTCTTTACATCCATCCGATAGACTACCATGTTCTTACTAGCAACATTAGCCAAAAGATTCGATTGCCTCGATTCGGAGCAAATGGAGCAAAAGATTCTTCAAAGTCTATACCTCCTCTTGACGGTATCCTTTAGCAACTAATCGAGCCTTGTTCTTCAACACATCACCATGCTCATCAAGTTTCACTTTGAAGATCCATTTAAGAGCAATAATCATAGCACACTCGAGCAGTACTAACTCCCATACATCAAGTCGATCAAACTCATGAATTTCATCTTGCATGGCATTGAACCACCTGTCTTCATTCATGGCGGTTTTAACATCTTTTGGTTCGATCTAGATAGTAATGGAGTTGAAGAAGCACCATAAGGCATCGTTGCAAGTTGTTTCCGCTGTTGATACAGACGAGAGGGATTTCTAATGATATTGTCTAATGGATGATCGTGAGTCCATTTTCTAAGGTGTTCATGTGGCAGTTGTTGAGGAACCGGGTAGTCAGTCGATGTCTCTCAAGAAGATGGTTCTGATGATGATTCAGGAGCAAATATGTTTTCAAATGGAGCATCTTCGTGAGTAGCAAAGGGATTAACTTCATCATTGATGCGTAAACATTTCCATGATGTAGATTTGAAGAATGATGATTTGTTGATGAGACTCAAGGATCAGCAGCAGGTGCTTCTTGACTTAAAGATATTGAGATCGAGGATTGACTTCATTCACAGAATATGAGCATCCTCTCGTTGTAGGAATCACACCTCATTAGTACTAGGATCATAAAGTTCATCAAACATAGGATCAAACAATTTCTTTAAATCATCTTCGGATGGAGGTACATATGGAGTTTCTTGAGAAGAGTTTGGAACAAGGATGAACCAATGGGATCGTTGGAAGGCGTCCCGAACCGATTGTCCAGAGCCATTTGACCGTCACCATCAAACGTAACGAATTGTTTCCATGATATTTTCGGTTCTTTTGTTGTAGATTCGATATCCCTTTTTGTTTGGTGCATACCCTACAAATACTCCAATGTCCGCTTAGTTCTAAGTTTGCCTAAGTCTTGTCCTCATTAGTTGGATAACACAATGCACCAAACACATCAAGAGAGAGATTAGGTTTTCTCGTTGTGGACAAGTTCATATGGAGTTTTTCCATGAACAAGGTGAATCGTGAACGATTTTGTGTGTAGCATGCAAAGGCAATAGCTTTCTCACCGTGAGAAACATTGGAACCTTTGAGTAAATCAAAGATTGTTCTAGGCTTTACAAGAGTTCGATTGCCTTTCAACTACACCGCTCGCTTGAGGAGTTCGTGGAACACTTCTTTGATGGTCGATTCCAACGCCATAGAATTCATTAAGTTGTTTGTTGACAAACTCAGCCCATTGTTTGTTCGATTATTCGACGGTTTTGTTAAGTCGAACCCGCAACTGCTTGATGAGTTTGATGATGATATCGTGAGTTTCATCCTTTGTCCTTAAGAACTTGACCCTGGTGAATCTAGAGTAATCATCAACCACAACTAACACATATTTCTTCCCAAAGATATTCTGCACCCTCATTGGTCCACATAAATCCATATGAATCATATGAAGAACTTCGCGGACAGAGTTAGTAGGTTTGGGTTTATGGGCATACTTCTTGCTTTTTCCCAATTGACATGCTCAACAAAGATGATCCTTTTCATACTTTAGTCTAGGTAAACCTACAACTAAGTCCTTCTGGAGAGATCATTGATGGTGCCGAAGTTCAAGTGATTGAGACGACGATGCCATAACCATGACTTTGTTTGAAGCCTTGACAAACAAGCAAATGGAGAAGACTTCATCATATCTTCGATAGAGATGGTGTAAAGATTTGAACCACGTGAACTCTTTAAAAGTTCCTTACCATCAAGTTCTCTAACGTATGTTTCTCAAGGCTACTTCTAGATCGTAATCGCAATTGACCAACGGAGAACAAGTTATGACCAAGACCTTACACATAGTATACTCTAGAGATAACACTATCACCAACAACATAATCTCCATAACCCATAATAGCACAAATCATTCCCAAATCTAACAGTCCGATGAATTTGCTCAAAGTTCATGAGCCGCGACCGTCGCCAACCATATGTTGGAACAAACTGAGTCCAGTACCACGTAACGATTTGAACGACCAGCACTTGAACATGCATAAGAATGGATAATCGATAATTGGGATCCCCATGCAAGAATAGGTTCCATTTGGTTAGTAACAATGGTTGGAACACCCACATCGTAAATAGAAGCATATGGTAAAGGATTTGGACCTATTAGTCTTATCGAGCTTATATAAAATTATTGCTAAAGTTTGGCAACCGGCTAAGTGTGGTTTTGAGGCATATGTTACAGAGGTTCAATCAGCCTTTATGGTGATAGACAAATTCTTGATGGTCCTTTTATTCTTAATGAGGTGATTCAATGGTGTAAGGCAAAGAAAAAGAAATCTTTCATCTTTAAGATAGATTTCCAAGAAGCTTACGATTCACTGATGGGACTATCTTGATGATGTGTTAAGGAGATTTGGCTTGGGATAGGCCCTACTGAGGAGTTTCCAATTTCAAAGGTTTAAAACAAGGTGATCCGCTTCTTTTTATTCATTTTGATTATGGAAAGTCTTCTATTTATCTTTAATAGAGTGCGATGGATGTTTAATGGTATTGTCTTAAACTCTACCATGCAATTATCTCATATGTTCTACGCTGATGATGCTATTTTATGGGACATTGGAGTAATCGAACATTGATAATGCTAATGTATATGTTAAAATGTTTCCAACGAGCCGTCATCTTAGTATTAATCTTATGAAAAGTAAATTGATGGGTATTTCTGCTCGGATGACAAGTAGGAGGCCGTTAAATTAAGATGTGGTGTCCTTAATACTCTTATTAATTATTTAGGATCCATAGTAGGGGGTTGTATGTCTCGAACTCGATCTTGGAATGAGGTGATGGATAAAATGGTGAACCGTCTCTTGAGATTGAAAATGAAAACATTGTCTATAGGAGGTCGGTTAACACTCCTTAAGGCGGTGTTAGGTTCTATGCCTATTTACAACATGTCTATTTTCAAGGTACCCTATGCATATTCTTCAACGCATGGAATCTTTACGGAATCATTTTTTTTAATGGTATCGATCTTAATAGTAAGAAGTCGATATGGGTTAGATGGAACAATGTGTTGGTTTTAAAGAAAAAGGAGATCTTGGTGTTTCTAGTTTGTTCGCTAAATAGAGCTCTTTGTTCAAGTAAGTGTTCTTCACTCGACAAGAAACGCTTTGGGCTAGAGTTATAAGTGATATTCATGGCGTGGATAGAGGGTTCGGTAGTTCTAAGAATTTTGGGCAGGCGTATATATGGAGTAGCATAAAAAAGGAGATGGATAGGTTAGTCTCTCTTGACATTGACCTCGCTTAAGTTTATGCAGTAAAAGATTGGAACAGCTCAATATTTTTGGAACGATCCATGGCGAGGTGATACAAAATTGAAAGATGATTTTCCTCGATTGTACTTTGGAACAGATAAAAACATTAATGTTGCTACCAAGCTTAAGAAGAAAGCTGTGTTTCTTTTCGTCGAAAGTACCTCAAGTGGAGTGGAAACCGAGCGGTGGCTCAATTTTTGGAGCTTTGGAAGGTGTTTTGTTGTTTTCTCAGATGATAGATGGGTTTGGAACTTAACCGCTCGGGATTTTAGTGTTGCTTCGGCTAGAAGGTTTATAGATGATAAAAGATTGCCGATCGTTTCTACTACAACTAGATGGATTAAAGAGGTGCCCATTAAAGTTAATATTCTGGCGGAAGGTGAGATTGGATTGTTTGCTTCATTGCTGGAATCTATCTCAGAGAGGTATGGATTTATCTTCTATTAGATGTCCTTATGTGATTCGCATGGAGTCGCCGACACATCTATTCTTTGATTGCCATATTTTTAAAGAGAATTTCCGAAAGATTTGCATTTGGTGGAATTTTGGAGTTACGGATTTATCTTCGCTTGACGATCAGCGATGGATTCGTGAATTTAAGGTTACCTTATAACCTCAAGAGTTTATTAGAAGGGGTGTGTTATGGTTTATGGTGGTTCATATGGGCTTTTCGGAATAAGACGGTGTTCGGTGTAGTTCCTCCTTCAAAGCTATCTTCGACGCATGTATTGTTAAATCTTTTTATTGCGTTCGGTATGATGTAAAGCGTCTTTTAGTTGGGTAGATTGGTTAAAAAATCCCTACCTAATTTCTTTGTAATTTTCTAGCTTCTTGCTAGCTTCTTCAATAAAATTGCCGTTCAAAAAAAAAACCCCAACATAGCAATGGTATATGGATACAAGAGTCATGATGCTGCATTGGTTAACGACGGAGGAGCAAACATACTGTTAATGAAAATGGTGAAATGACGTAGTTTGCTTCTTCTGTTTTGATATAAATCCCATTTTATTTGTAATAGTAGAGTATAACACAAATTTAGTTAGGGTAAATTGACGCAAATCATTAATACGAGCAATGCTAAGCGATTTGCATGTTTTGCCGTAAGTATATTGCACGGAAGGCAGTATTTTATTCTTTGGAGTACTAGCTTCACAATTTCTATATTGCATTACCTTTATTAGTTTAAATGAAAGCAGTGTGTATCTTATTGTTTAAATGAAAGCAAATTAAACATACAACCAGTATGTTAAAGGAAATTAAAGATTATATAACTACCAAAAGGTTTTAAAAGAACTAAAAAAACAATGATCATACACATCTACATAGGGGTGTTTATGGGTCGGGTAATAACCGAATAAACCGAAAACCGAATCCGAACTGAACCGAAAAAAATCGAACCGAACTTTTAACCAAACCAAATTTGTCAAAACCGAACCGAACTAAAAATTCGGTTTTCGGTTTGGATATGGTTTTGGCTATCTAAACCGAAAACCGAACCGAAAATCGAATTTATATAAATATATATATATATATTTTTTATATATTTATATATAAAAACAATTTATATATTTAATATATATATTTTTTAATATATTTATACATACAAAAAAAGCATTAAAACTTTATCCTAATATAAAAAAAACTTTTTATACTTGAAATAATTTTTTTTTTGCTAAAAATCTATTTAATTAAATTAAAAAAATATATAAATTCGGTTTTCGGTTTTGACCCATAACCAACCAACTTCGGTTGCTCTCGGTCTGTTGGTCACATATATTGGTTCGTTCGGTTTTGGTTATGCCAAAAAAAAATTAACCGAACAAACCGAACCGAATAAACCGATTAACCCGATAACCGAACCGATGAACACCCCTACATCTACATACTACTCTTATAACCTTTTATAATAATTTGGCTTATTAATTTTAGTGATTTTACTTTAGCCAATTCACACTGATACCCTTCTGCTTACAATAATCTTGTTTACATTTGACTTTAGTATAAAAGGTTATCTTGCTAAGTTATCATTAATCATCAAACATTTAAGAACAACGTTATATGGTTAAGTACCACATACACGAACACACTTCAAATATGCTAAGCCTTGACTCACAACATGCCGTGTAGCCAAAGCGTGATTAACAATTCATAACTTTCAATCATAAATAATGAGGTATAAATACCCAAATAACCCTAACTTGTAACACAAATCGATAATGAAGACATTCTTAATACGACACAAACACATATCCTAAATATCTATGTTGCAAAAATCGGTCTAGGCGGCCGATTAATCGCTAGGCGGTGATTAGCCGTTCCGATTTTCATTAATCGGCCTTATTAATCGGTTACTAACAAAAATCGGATAAAAATCGGATAAAATCGGATTAATCGCCTAGGCGTTTATTAATTTGGCCAAATCGTAGAAAATCGAATAATTAGCCAAAAGATATCATATTTAATTTATTCCAAATATCAAGTAAATATTACTATAATTATCCTAATACGTAATGCCTCAGGCCATTAACCACAAGCGTAACACTCCCCACTCCTTCAAAAACACCTTGCCCTCAAGGTGTTGTCTTGAAAAGCACTATTAATTTCAAAAACACCTTTCTTTTTATTCTTTATGTACTTTTCATTAAGACGCTTCAAGAACGTAATAAGAATATGCAGGGTATAAACAGAGTATTGGAGTTCTATATCAACCCCTTTGTTATTTTCATTTACCCCATTACCTTCCGACACATTTGGCTCGTCAGTGTTTTGCTCATTGGCCACACCCACCACTTTCACCTCATCTTGTTTATCATCAACTAACACCTTCGTTTCCAACTCACTAGCTTCATCTTGTGCATCATGATCAGAGGTACTTTATACAACAATCGCTTGCTGCACCCAATTAAGCACTTTTACCTCGCCATCACAATCATTAATAACCTTGTTAGCTTCCAATTAAGCCGCCGAGTGATCACTTGAAGTGGCATCAAACGCATTATTATCCTCTATACTTTCTGCTAAACTAAACCCTTTCGTCTCATCATTCACCATCAAAAATACAACATCGTCAATAGGTTTCTGATGCGGCATAGTAAAATGTGACGTTGTCATGTTTTGGTTTTGCAGTCTGCTGTTGTTGCTACTTGTTTTGTTGCTGACAGAAGACGACCGATGATCCTCAAAACGTGTTTCTCTTATGTGGGCCAAGGATAAGGCTTCTTCCAAATTTGTAGGATTCGACCTCAACAGTTCCCTAAATTGTAGGTCTGTGAAGCGTGCTTCCGTTGCACGGGCTACTGAAAAAGCTTCACCTAAAGTTGTATGGTTTGACATTAATAGTGCACATTGTAGAGCCGGTTTAAGTCCAGAGACATAAATCGATTTAAGTAAATTTTCAGAAATCCCCGTTACTTGATTTATAAGTATCTCAAACTCACTCTGATATTCGGTTACCGTACCCATTTGCAAGAGCTTAGATAGTGTGTCCCGATCGCTGCTACCCGATGCCATGAGTAACTCAAAGAACAATAACTTTTTTTTTAAGAAACAACAATTATTTTTGCTTGCTAACGTCAATCACAAACAAAAATAATTCTTTGTGCTAACGTCAGTAAGAAACAATAATTATTCAATTAGAATAATAAAGCCCCAATAATTCTTCTTTTGTATGCTATCGATGCTCACAAAACAAATACAACCTAATAGCTCTTCTTTGTGAAACTGCCGTCACTTTTATTTATTTATTTATTATTGTTATTATTATTATTTTGAACGAGACCCTAATTTGATAGCCCTCAACGAGGACTCTCAATGAAAGCACCAATTGATACGACCTGTGATAGGTAGTATCGATAGTTGGCACCACTTTTAGCGGGTGCTTGCTCTCTAAGAATTAAAGATGAAGAAGAAGAGAGATTTACTTAACAATTCATAACTTTCAATGATAAATAATGGGGCATAAATAATCAAATAACCCTAACTTGTAACACAACTCAGTAATGAAGACATTCCTAATAGGACACAAACACATATCCTAACTAGAGGTGTAACCGAGCCGAGCCAAGCCCGAGCTTGACAAGGCTCGAACTCGGCTCGAAAACAAAAACTAGGCTCAAGCTCGGCTCGATAGCTCTTCAAGCTTTAACCATCTAGGCTTGAGCTCGGCTCGATTCAGTTCCGAGCAAAGCTCGAGCTTTGCTTGAAAAGCTCGAATATATGTAATGAATACATGATTACACATTTGCACCCCTATTTCAACTCCTGAACAAGTTGATTAAGGAGTTGAGATTTGAGACTCGAAACGAAGAACAAATACAATACAATACCCAATAAATAAATCATATAAAGACCCTTCAAAAAGCACGTACACCTGAACCAATGAATCATATCTAACTTGGACAAAATGTGACTAAATTGTCACCAAATGCCACACATTCAAGATTCAAGAAGATGAAACAAGTCTAACATTAAAATGAAACATAATCAGTAAATACTAGTTAAGGTTCGAATGTCTAAGATAGTTCAACAAAATATATCTGTAACACCCCAACCCGACAAGGGTAAAGATATCACAATACTAAGCCATATCAGAACTTTAAATACTATACAAAAAGCGAAACTTTTACAAAACATACAAAAGAGAAAATAAATAACTTAATATTCAAAATAAATCTAAGATCTCTATTAGTAAATCTTGCCTTGTCTCTACTCAACCAGATCACTATCCCAAAAGCTCATCTTGAAATACCTAAAAACCTGCCGCAGGAAAAGAAATGCGGCTGAGCTTACAAAGCCCAGTGAACAGATATAACGAAACAAAAGCTAAACAAAACGATGTACAAATAACGAAATCGCAACGAAATGAAATTACTGAATCAATTAGGATTCTGCGGAAGTACAAATATACATAAATCCAAAAGACACACCTAACAGTTTAAACACCTCATAGCACATTAATGACACAAATGCAAACACTTCCGAATAACCAGACACTTAACATATCAAGACAATTGATTACATACAAACCAAACGAAAAGTCTAAAGACTAACGGAATCAATTCCCAGAAAGTAATCCTGGCATTCATACAAATCAATTTATCAACATTTAACACACTTAAATCAATATTGCAAAGAAATTAAATAGTACCAAATCATGGCGCCTCACATACGATAGAAAACACAAGAGACACACAATAACTAAATAGACAAAGACATAACATAGCCATTAGCAACTATCAGAACATAAATCACATGCTAAACTTCTGGATCAAATCCTAACATCAAAAAGTTTTAACATGGCGACTCAAACCATAAACAGATAGGTACCCTAACGTATATGCAAAGTTTACCGATTAATCGGAACAATTGTACTTATCAACTTTCGTGATACTTATTTCACATTAGTACATTCATCTCACAGATAAAAGAATTCATATAACGATAACTAACATAACCTCAGATGACAAAGATGCTTAATCATATTTAAACATATTTATCATATCCTAGCATAGTAGACTCGTAGTCACATAAATATACAAAAGCATAAAGACCTATAATAAGCCGAACACATAATTATTAACACTTGAACATACCGAATCAAAATCAGAATACTTAACCTAGAAATAACAGATAAAGGTTTAGTTAACTACCACGAGCCCAGAACATATCATATCAAAAACATCATAACTATATAGAAACAATCTCAAAATAATTCGGAGTAGCTAGCTCCCAGAGTTTTATGAAGACGCGTATTGCACACTGGTATGTGCTAAAACACATATCTTTTCTTTATCAAAACTGACCCAAAATAACCAAGAAAGAGCCGTTTATTGCTAATATTTGTGGTTTTCTTGAGTTTGTGCATGTGCAGGTACGGATATGTAAAACACGCAAAAGGAACCAAATCGACGTGAACCGGCACCGAGAGATTAAGAGAGCTTAAGCCGAGCCGGAAGAGCAAAATTGTGCATTTATGAAGATTTCTAATCTCTGAGGATGATTTGTGAAGATTTGATCAAAGTTTGAAGAAATGTCAGAAATGGTCCCTGAACTTTCAGCAAATGACAGAAAACACCCTCAAGTCTCATAAGTTGCAATTTCAGTCCCTGGTCTATTGAAGAATGACATGTTCAGTCCTTAGAAGATATTTTCAGATTCACATGTTTGGTCCCTTGGAAATCCGAATTTACATGTTTGGTCCCTATGGTTGCTATTGGATTAATAATATGCTCCATGTCCATTATCACTTATACAAACCCATAATCCAATCCATTACCTTACCTGGCCCAATCTCTCATCCACAAACCAACACCCGGTCTATTAATACCCCCCAAACCCGGTAATCTTTATACCCGATAATTACCCAAGTCAACGCCAAAATACCCTACAACCACTTTTGAGATATATTAAAATATCCAAACGCGCCTTTAATCCTCCCCTCCCCTTCCTCCCAACGCACCCTTTCACCACCAAGCACCAATCCCCAAACACCCAACCTCGTACTTAGCATCTATCAAAACCTTCTAGACCTCTGATGTGTCAGATAAGGTGCCACGTGGACAAATGGCACAACTCTATTGGCCGCGACAACTCATCAAAGGATTTGGAGCTATTTGATTGGATGTGGTGACAATGGATGATTTGTGTGGCTCAAAATAGCTTCTAGGCTCTTCCAACCAGGGATCCCAAGACCTCCTGTGGCTATAAAAGGACCCTTTGGCTCACCATTTCAAGGGGTGCAATTCCTAGTTTTCCTTTTAGCTTATTGTTATTTTATTCAGTAGTTTCTAAAATGTTTTCTTAAGCTTTTGTTGTACTCTCAATTTCTTGTAATCCTTCTTCAGTTTTAATAAAAGTTCCAAGTTTTTGTTTTTTATCTTGCATTTCCTATTTAAAGTAATGAATAAGCTCTATAATGGAATAATGGAATAAGTTCATCTCAGCTTTTTATAGCTTTTGTGAGCTTATATTGCACCCTCATTCATTTACATTCAAAAAATCTACAAGTCAACGAAAGTCAACTGTGGTGGTGATCTTGGTTCAGAAATGGATAAGGGTTGATTGTTATGATGAATCTAGGTTGATTTGATGTTATATGGGTTAGTTTAGTGGTCCTTTATCTGGTTTGCAAGCCATTGTGGCTAGGTTTCTTGTAAGTACAACTTTCATTTTATATCTAGCTTATAAAAAGTAGCATTAGTCATTTCCATTTAGATCTGTTTTAGTATTGATATTGCTGTCATTTTAGCTTTGTCTTAATGCATTTGATCTGTCTTGATGTTAAAATGAGCTTATAAGATTGGTTTTGATTGAGTTGCTTGCAAAACTGTTCTTAAAGGGGTGTTTGGATTAGCATTTAAAATGAGCTAGAGGTGAAAATATAAGAGTGGTTAGGTTGTTATAAGTTTGCTGTAGTCATTTACATTCAAATCTGTCTCTAGCCTGCATAAATTTTCATCATAAGTCAAAAATAGCTTGAAACTGATCTTGTTAGCATTACTGTTGGGATCAGTTAATTAAAACCTCTCATATGGGTTTAAAACTTGATAAGCTAGCTTGTCATTGTTGCATTACATCATATTTCATCTAAATCAAGAATCATTTGATCTCAAATCTCACAAAAGTCAAGTTTTCAATCTGTTTTTAAAAGTCAAACCTGTGTAAAGATCAGATTTATGTAGAAGTTGCAGCAACTGCACAGGGTTTAATACACATTGTTAGAGTCTCATATTTGGTCCAGAGATAGTCTGCTAGGTGGTCTTCAAGGCCACATATCTGTTTTTGGCTCAAGCTTTTCTGAGAAGCTTGTGCATAAGCTCAAACATAGGTCCAGTTTTCTGTTTTGGCATATAAAATCAGTTAGCTTAATCATAGGTAGAATGCTTATTAGAGGTTAGGATTAGGAGTATTTAGTTGCTGGTAGTTATTTTTAGTATACTATAGCTTCTGTAGTGGTTTGGTGCAATTTAGTGCTTATTAGCTTATTCCAAAGTGCTTATTCCATATTCATTTACACTGCAGCCTTAATATCTCTCACATAAGCATCCGTTTTTATATTTTTCATAGCCTTAGAATAATAAATTAGAATTTCCCTGAATTTTTCATAATTTTTAGATACTGTTTAGTATTTTTCTTAATTAAAAACAGTTTTTAGTCATTTTTAAATAGCTTTAATTGCAATTAATTCAGAAAAAGTTCCAAAAATTAATTTTTCAATTTTAATAGATTAAGATAAATATAAAAAGCATAAAAAATATTTTTCCCTATTTTTCCTCTTTTATTTGGTATTTTTCATAATTTAAATTAGATTTAAATAGTATTAAAATCATAGAAAATAGAAAATTAATCTAAAAAAATAAAAAATTAGTTTTGAAAAGTCTTTTGTGATATTTTATATTTTTGAAAAGTAATTCCTTAATTTTCCCTCTCTTTTTCATAATTTTTGGTTAATTAGTCTTATTTTTAAAGTTAATAATTAGTTTTTAATTCTAATAAAAATCAAGAAAATTCCTAAAAATAGTTTTAATTCATAAATAGTTTTCTTATATCATTTTTAGAGTAAAAGTAATTTTAGGCTATTTTTAGGATTTAGAATAGACGTAGTTGCATTTTGTTCGCTTCGCTTTTAATCGCTGTTAGGATTTCCCGTAGTGTAATTTCCCTTTTATGCTTCCCTTGCCCCGTAGTTTAGAAAACTTCATTTTATACCCTTCTCTTATTCAAATCACAAAATTTGGGACGTGAGTTGGAAATTCCATTCAACCCTCGTCGAACGATCTCGTGCTCAAACCTAACACGCTTGAGTTACCGTATATTATACACTTCTCATCTATTATTGATCGCTGTCCAACCGCTTTAAGTTTCTTACGGTTAGTCATTCACAAGTGGCTAGCTTGTGTGAGTAAGCTTGACGGTTCGGTATTCAAATCACTTTACGCTGCCGGAGGGCTTGTAGCGAAGTTTTCAGATTCGCTCTCGAATCGCGGTGCATTTGAAGATCCTTCCTCGTGAAGTTATCGCTGATATTTGTAAATATTCCTTTATAAAAACCCAAAAGATTTTCCTTTTCAAAATATGTTTTCTAAAAACCCCAAAATATTCTTCTTTACCCTCTGATTTGATAATTCTTTCCTCTTATCCCTCTTTTATGATTAATTCTCATGGATTCTCAAAATTTCTTTTCAACCCTGTTTTAATTGTAGAGATTTATTAAGAGATGATTCACTTTGTGAACGTTGTTTTTGCAAAGGGTGGATTTTACGCAATCTTGTATGTGTCGCCCTTTTTGAAGAACCCATCGGGTTATCGATGACGCTTTCCATCATTTTGAAGAAAGATTTGAACGACGTCAAAACCACATTGAAAGCATGCTTCAAACTTTATTAAGCCTCATTCAAGCTCGACAATGTGTTAATGAGGAACCCATTCAAGTTATGGAAGACGATCACACTATTCCGGAGCCACCCGAAGAACCCACCGAGGGTCACGGAGACGATTTCTTTGAACATCGCACGCTCTTAACAACATTGAAAAACTTGAAGCATTACCAAAAATTTTGAAATGTAAGCATGATGAACCCTCGATTCCTACTCCCTTCCGTGAGGAGATGGAACATATTCATGAACCCGAGGTGATTCCCGTTTGTACTCTCGACTCTAATCCGAAGAATTCTAGAATCGATCCTTCTCTTTCACGATTCACTATTACGAGTTTGTCGAGTTACAACAAAACGGAACGAAATTATGAGCTTAAAACGATTTCTAAAAGCAGTAACCGAGACTACAACGGAAGTGGTGGAAATTGCTAGCTCTAAGAGCACACCACTTGTCCCACCTCCGATTCTTATCCCTCTCTTATTTTGAGCCTCTCATTTCCGACTCTTCCCCTTCACTCACGTTGAGGAAGTGACGCTTCTTTTGGAAGAGGTCGATGATCATATTTCTACGGACATTGTTGAACCCATTGACTCTCTCATAATGGGGGATGAGCATCTTAGTACCATTCCTAAACGAATCACTAATGCCGATCCTTATCCCAAGCCCAAGAGAGTCTGGGTTGTTGATATTTGTGATGAGCCTTCTCTTGATATTTCAAATGATCATGATGAGATGTTCTCCGATTCCGATGATGATTCTTATGGAGACATCGATTTTGTCGACGATTTACCTTCTGAGCCAGTCGATATAGAAGAAGTAAATGATTTTGAGCCAGAAGAAGAAGAAATTGAGCCTGATGATATTGAGATCGAGGATGAAGCATTACGTCAAACATTGTTGAATGTCCATCTTCTCATTTCTAAGATTGAAGCCTTAAACGATAATTCGAGTTCGCATCCTATCTCCGTTAAAGATAGTGATTTCTCTCCCGAGCTTGAGACTTTCCGATTTGATGAAGATATTAGTGGCATTCCACTATTGTCGATGTTTATCCTCCGATTCTTGAGCGATTCTACTTCGAGGTTGATATGAGCAAGGTTTTGAACGACATTTCCGATAATTCGACGAATGACCCGATCATTGAGGATGCTATTAATGACCCACGGGTATTGAGGGTGTTGTGCATGATCCCGATGGGGATATGGTTGTTCTTGATGGTTCTCTTGACTCCACTTCTTTTGATGAGTCCACCACCCTTTATCCCGTTGAGCCCGCATGTGAAGACAAAATCTTTAAACCCGGGATATGCATTGATGAGCCTTTTGTTAAAATCATTTCTGGAGATAAGGATCCTCCGATGGATGCCTTCAGTATTGAGCTTTCACCTCTTATCCTCTACCATGTACTCCCGATTTCTTTGGAGTTTTCTCATTTCTATCCATCATCCTTTCGTCCACCCGCAAAACCGCCGGATGATGGATCACTATTTCTTGATAAACCTTATGTGAGTTTGGGAGCAGTTATCCCTTATGTGCTTGAGCCCGACACTTTCTTTTCCTCCCAACCCACCCAGTCTCATTCTTTCGGGAATGAGGACACCGTTTTTGACCCTGGTATCTCTACCACTTTCCTCCCCAAGGACAAATGAATTCGGGACAGTCAGCTAGCGACTCGCTTAAGAAAAACAAGAGCGCTTCTGGGAGGCACCCCATGCTTATCTCCATCTTCTTTCTATTTTCTAATAAGTGACGGGGGGTCTCGCTTTTCGATGTGTTTGGTTATTTGTGATGTTGTAGGATTTTGCCGATATGAAGACTCTCGTGTCAAGTTTGTCTTTTCACTCGATCATGCGAAACCAATCCCCCTTAAAACCTATCTATCGCATACTTAATAAACGGCTTTTAGATTTTCGCTGATACTTTTGTTTTAAACATTGAGGACAATGTTTCTAGTCTGGGTAGGTAATCTTCGATTTGATTTGACCGCACTTGCTTATTTCTCATGTGTTACTCGCAACCCCTTTTCCTTAGAAAATGAAAAATTGTGCAAAAAATGAGAAAATTTAAAAATTTTTGTAAGCTTTTGTTAAGTCTTTTGATTGAAAAGTTTTGCTAGTCTCTTAGATAAGAAGCTATAAAATGCGAATTCTAGCTCACAAGGCCAAGATTTTGCAAGTTTCCTTGAGTGATTTTAAATATGCATGACTTGATTTTCATTAGAAACATTTGCTAAGTTAATATATGTTTTGACACCTTGTTGACTTTCCGCTGGGTGAGAGTAGGAATAGAATTACGACTTGACCGGGCGTGTTGAGCCCTAGCTTGTTCCCTTAACCATAGATAATCTAAAAATTATCGGCTAAGATCCGCGGATCTCATTACTTGGGATTTTAAATTTGCAGAGATCGAGAAATGATAGAGTTACTTATGAGTTTAGATGCTAAACGCGGAGTAGTTGGTTCTCTTTAGAGCCCATCGAAGGTACTTATGGCTTTTGTTCCCACAAAATTGTTTCACCCCATATCTGCTAAACAATAATTAGAGATGTTGAGTTTTTGCCGATAGTTAGTTTCTTTATCTTCTAAAAGAATTATTGTTTTAAAAATTGGGTACACATCAAGGATCCGTAATGAATAAGAAATCAAGTAAGTGATAAAGTAATAAGTAAAGTTGTGAGTCATGTTTCGAGATCGGACCTTGGATCTTTAGTCTGATTGAGTGAGGTCTTAGCCTAGCCGCCCCGATCCTCATTTCATGAAGCCTATAGTCTTGGAATTACCCCGTGAAGCTCAGTAGTTCATAGCTCATACACGTATAAGTAAAAGTATAAGTACAAAAAAAAATGATGAAAAAAAAAAAAAAAATTTGAAAAATGAAATGGAAAAGTCAAAAAATATGTGAATAAAAATTCCTTGATGTGGACCTCAATTTTTACGACAATGGTTCTTGAGAGAAGGCGGATAACTAATTATCGACTTAGCTTTGTATCTTTATCTGAATAAAAGTTATCGAAACGAGAATTTGAAGAAATTCATTTCTCACAAAAATAAAAAATCTAGAGGAAAAATAGGAAAATGGGAGCAAAAGGTAAGTACACAAGTAACTTCCATGGGTAGTGTTAGCATCTAGAATCATACTTAACAATGATTTCGATTTTACGCTTAGTTTGGGGCTTGTGAAAAATCGTGGACGATGTATTCTATCCAGACGTCACTTCAATCAGTGTTGTGTTTTCTACCCATGATCCTAATGTGTCGCTTTGAAAAATGTTGTTATTGATCGACATGAAAGTTCAACAAACCGCATTCATAACCGAATGTGCTTAACCGTAATATCTATAAATGAATTAAAAGGTAAACGGGCATTTTAGAATTAAGGCATTCTTAATCTCTTTTGAGGAATCTTTGCTACTTCTTCATAGGTTTAGTAGAAAGAGATTGAAATCCTTGGTTTTAGAAGCGTGAGCGATTGGTGATTGCGTGGGACACGCAATGGCTGTTTCAGTATGTTTGTAAGTAAACATATTTTCTTTTATCAAACTCAATAAATAGAAAGAAGCCGCTTATTGCTAATATTTGTGTTTTCTTGAGTTTGTGCATGTGCGTGTACTGGATATGTAAAACACGCAAAAAGGAACCAAATCGACGCGAACTGAAGCACGAGAGATTAAGAGAGCTTAAGCCGAGCCGGAAGAGCAAAATTGTGCATTTTTGAAGATTTCTAATCTCTGAGGATGATTTGTGAAGATTTGATCCAAGTTTGAAGAAATGTCGAATGGTCCCCGAACTTTCAAAGAAATGACAGAAACACCCTCAAGTCTCATAAGTTGCAATTTCAGTCCCCGTCTATTGAAGAATGACATGTTCAGTCCTTGGAAGATATTTTCAGATTCACATGTTTGGTCCCTTGGAAATCCGAATTTACATGTTTGGTCCCTATGGTTGCTATTGGATTAATAATATGCTCCATGTCCATTATCACTTATACAAACCCATAATCCAATCCATTACCTTACCTGGCCCAATCTCTCATCCACAAACCAACACCCGGTCTATTAATACCCCCCAAACCCGGTTACCCTTATACCCGGATAATTACCCAAGTCAACGCTCAAAATACCCGGTCAACCACTTTTGAGATATATTAAAATATCCAAAC
>OU343216.1:196832092-196930315 GCA_910596185.1 Chrysanthemum makinoi | reverse complement strand
TTAAAACTATATGACTTGTTTTATAAATGGATTTCTAAAACGTACTTTATAACCGAAACTAAATATTACTCATCACACAAGATTATAAGTTATTTTATACTTAGAACTTATTAAAAACCAGATTAAGCTAAAAATATAAGTTTTAACTCATTTTTTTTTATCATTGATTAATATTCCCTATTTTGGCTTATTTAAGCTTAGCTGACTCATTCTAACTTATAAAGAACTTATCGGAGTTTTATAAGCGATATAAAGCGGTTTATTGTTCTAATATAGAAATCGTAACATTTAGTTATCTCGAGAAACACTAAAATATATACACGGGTCATGCCCGGTTTTCGTAAAAACATAAAAAAAAAAACATAATTTATCTTCCACTAACTTAGTTGGTATATATAAATATTTTTTTTATATACATTACTTTTCCATTTAAACACTTATATATATATATATATATATATATATATATATATATATATATATATATATATATATATATATATATATATATATATATATATATATATATATATATATATATATATATATATATATATATATATATATATATATAAGAATATATTAGTTACATTAATTGTACCAATTGGCCACATTTCATTTTGCACTAAAAATGTGGGTCCATGATTATTTTGTGGGTCCTGATTTATTTCTCATGGGACCCTGAATTATTGCTACAAGATTTTTAATGAAGGATTGTAATTTAACGGCTACAAAATTGTAGAAATGCCAAGCTATCCTATATATATATATATGTATGTATGTATATATATATATATATATATATATATATATATATATATATACCTACTTACATATATACTAATATTTAACAACCTTCTCATATTCTGACGACGTTTAATTTTTTTGTGATTAGTTTACGTAAATCGTCTCTCGGTTACTGTCGAACTAGAGACTTATTCCTTCTTTGATACTCTTGTTATTTGTGCTTATATACTTATACACTTCCAAGAGCCAATACTTACAAAACTTAGAGAACTATTTAAACTTAAATGCTGCCACATAAACAACAATAACACAAACCACAAAAACATTTTAAACTTATTTAAATTTCATCGAGTCTTAAACATGAACTATTGGACTGAGACTTGCCATACTAATTTAGGTCGCGTGTCGGTGCCATCAATTAGTTCTACTTGACTACTACTTTAGACTGCTGATTTACTGAGGTGAGTTCTCGTAGCCCCTTTTTCATAATGTTTTCCTTGGGGGAAAATGGTATTCAAATGATGTTTTAACTGTTTTTATGCCGTGCTAAACTGTTTACATGTTTTTGGACAATATGTGTGTTTGATTGATATATGTGACTACTTTGTGATGATAAATTGTGTTTCATGTATGCGCAACTGTTTAACTCCGTTTTGGAGCCGAAACAAGTTGATAGTACTATCTGGGGTAGCTCCCCACAATTGGTAACATGTGTTGGCATTATTGGTAGGTTCAGCTTGTCGCTAGCACCTGTGTGTTCATATTCGCATATCTTGCTCACTATTGTCCTACACTACTAAGCACACTTTGCGGGTTTAACTCTTAAACCTACGCAGCTCACCAACTTTATGTTGACGCTTTCGAGTATCCATTTTGGTGTTAAGAATGAAGTTGCATAAGAGGTTGAGTAATGGCTGGCCTACTAGCGCATATAAGACAAGACTCTATCGGGCTGTGGTTCCCAGGAGTTATGCATTTGGAAATGCCCCTTAAGACTTAATTATTGTGAACTTATGTAGTAAGACTTGTATCCACCGTATTATGGATCATTGTAACTTTGACTTGTGTTGTGATGAATGCATTTAGTATTTCTCTATTTTGACACCTTGTGTTCTTGGTTATGAAGTCATACCTCGTAAATGTCATTCCACAAGGCCATTTTGGGGTGTGACAGATTGGCATCAGAGCCAGGTTATAGAGAATTAGGTGGTTTAACCTAGACTATAACCTAGGAACCTTCATATAGTTTGCATTATAGGACCTACATGTGCGGTTATGTGTTAGTGCCCAATATTTGCTTTAGGAACCCTTCTTGAATTAAGTCAATTTATTTTCAAACCCCTTAAGTTTCTTAAACAACTTGCACCTTAATTTCAAGACTGTTCTTGTTTGATTGGGTTTGTAAATTTATATGGGTGCAAGTTGTTAATTAACTTGATGGATTTGAGGAATTGACTTAAGGATGGAATATAGGTTAGATGGAGTGAAGTGATGATGATAAGAAAATGTAGCATGATGTTATTCTAAAAACGCCGCCAATTTTTTATAATAATATGATGCGACATGGACTTATCAAATTCATGGATTGTCAAATAGGAAGTTGGACATAAGACTAGCGACCGTATTTATACCGATCTACCATACCTCCCTCCTAACTAACGTTTATCGATATCCTCCCTGATAGAAATCATGCCTCCAAGAAGACCGACTTGAGTTAACCGTGGTGGTGCAAGCCCGAGAGGGGTGGAAGGACTGTGGTCGAGGAGGTATAGGGTGGTCGTGCGGCATGGGAACGCGGCGGACACGTCAATGGGAATCCCGACTTGTCGCCATGATCGCCGAAAGCAACTACGAGGGGTTTGCTACCCACTATCGTCACCCAAGTTGGCGATCACATCGCGAACCTAGGGAACAGCGAGGCGGGAATGACCATGCACAACGGTATTTGGAAGTGACCAAAACAATAACGACAACAACAACAATGATGGCAACAACAATAATGGTGGCAAAGGATGCTCGTACAAGGAATTTTCAGACATGCAAACCTAAGTGGACTTTGATGGCAACGAGGTCGTTAGCTTATACCGATGGGTTGAGAAGATGGAGTCGGTGATTGACATAAGTAACTGTGCGACCCACCAAAAGGTGAAGTATGCCACATGTTCATTGGTTGGGAAAGCATTGACTTGGTGGAACACGCAAATTCAAGCCGAGGCAGTGAAGCCGCCATAGGCATGACTTAGGATGACTTTAAGGCTTTGCTGAAGGAGAGTACCTTGCCCAAGCAAACAAAATGCAAAAGTTAGAGAATGAGTTCGGAACCACGCTATGGTGGGAGCCGGTCATGCCGCTTTACACGGATCGGTTCCATGAACTAGCCAAGGCGGTTCCTCATCTAGTCACTCCCGAGTCCAAGAGATCGAGAGGTACATCTATGGTTTGGTCCCCGAGATTCGCTGGATGGTGAAAGTTTAATGAGCCCCGCTACTATTGAAAGCGATACTGAAATCTGCAACCTTAATGATGAAATGGTCAGAATGGGAAGTTGTCAAGAGTGGTGATAAGAGGAAGAATTGCGAGCGAGCCAAGTAAACAAGAAGGTGCAAGGGTGACAATAAGAAAGGAAACGGGAAAAGGATTACGTAGCAACAACCACGGACAAGAAAGGTTATGTGGGTTCTTATCCTAAGTGTGCTAAATGCAACTACCATCACCCGAGACTTCGCCATGTCGAAAGTGTGTTTCAATTGCAAAAAGGTGGTCACGTGGCAAAAGATTGTCCGGGCAACCGCTAAGATGGTGGCAACCAATAAATAGCCTTAACCCAAGGGCATGTTATGAATGTGGAAACCCAAATCATCTTCGAACATGTCCTAGGTTGATTGGGACACGAGGACAAGCCCAACAACCGAATCGGGCTTTAGCAATGGTGGAAACAATGCAAACCGCGGGTAACAATGGTAACCGGCAGCTGGGCTGGTCGGGTATTTGTGATAAACGCCGGCTAGGGACGTGGGACCCGAACATCGCGACGGCACGTTCTCTTTAAACAACCACTATGCTACTGTGCTATTTGATTCTGGTGCCGATTATAGTTTTGTCTCCACTAAATTCATGCCTTTGTTAAATATGGAACCCGATAGATTAGACTTTAGTTACGAAATTGAAATAGCAAGTGGTCAAAGGGTAGAAACAAATGAGATCGCTCAAGGGTGCACACTAGAATTAAAAGACCGTACCTTTAGGATCGACTTAATACCATTCGGATATGGAAGCTTCGACGTGATTGCTGGGAATGGACCGTTGTCCAAGCATAAGGTCTTGAAATAGTGTGTCATGAGAAGATGGTCTGAATACCACTACCAAATGGTGAGTTTCTTAAGGTCTATGGAGAGACACTTGAAGAAAAAGTGAGACACCTCACGAGCATGATAATAGACGCAAGTAAACTAGAAGATATCCCAATTGCAACGTAATTTCCCGAAGTATTTCCCCGACCTACCCTTACCCCCTTCACGAAGTTGAATTTCGGGATAGACCTAATTCCAAGCAATGCACAGGCAAAGTCTCCCTATCGCAGCCATCGAAATGGAGGAGTTGTCTAATCAACTCAAGGAACTCCAAGACAAAGGTTTCATTCGACCTAGTTTTTCGCCATGGGGATAGCAACCGCGATTGTTTGTCGCTAAGGATGGTTCGTTTAGAATGTGCATTGACTACCGGGAAATAAACAAACTAACTATTAAGAATCGTAATACCCTCTCCCGAGAATTCGATGACTTGTTTGATCAACTACAAGGCTCACAATACTTCCAAGATAGATCTTCTTCCGGCTACCATCAATTACGAGTACATGAAGATCGACATCCCAAAACCGTTCATAGAACTCGATATGGTCATTTTGAGTTTACGGTTATGCCTTTTAGGCTGACAAATGCGCCTGCGGTCTTCATGGACTTAATGAACCGAGTATGCAGGTCCGACTGACAAATTTGTTATCGTATTCATCGATGACATTTTGATCTATTCCAAGACAAAAGAGGAACATGAAATGCATCCGGTTAATCCTAGAGTTACTCGTTAGTGAGAAACCGTGCACGCCAAATTCTCAAAGTGTGAATTCTGGCTACAAGAAGTCCAATTCCTTGGACATGTGATTAACAAAGATGGTATTTGTTGACGTATGGTCCTGATTTGGGCCGGGAATGGGTCGCAGTACCGCATCACGCCTTTCTCCCACGCCTAAACCCTAATCCATGCCCTATAAATATAGGTTGGATCTTCTTCTCAAGGGGGTAACTCGCACGCTACACACACATCATATAACACTTTTTGCTATGCCACAAGATACTTTCAACTTTGGGATCCGGTCAGGTGGACCCCGCCGGCTACGGCTCCGGGTCCACTCCAACGGGTTTTCTTTGTTGACAGTCTACTAGGGCTCGAGAAGGCGACTAACTGGCAAAGCCAAGGAGAGTCGCTAACTGCCCGCCAGATTATGTCTCAACAAGTTGGCGCCATCCGTGGGACCACGAATAAACAAGTTTCGTGTTCTCATATCACCTAAAGCAGAAATCAATTCGGTAACTCTAAAACCAAAGATTCTTTCATGCGCAACTATTTTATCAACAAGATAACAGAAATCAATTTCTAAAGTGATATTAAATATTCGCGTAGAAAAGTCTGGTCGATTATATTTAATAATTAAATATGCTGTCCTATTTAATATCGATTATATTTCTTTGTCGCACTATGCTGTAATATTTAAAGTGCGTAGGAATCGCTTATTGCACGATCGGACCTATTTTATCTTTTAATCCGCATGATCGGATCTATTTTATATTTTAGTCCGCACGATCGGATCTAAGAAAAGCCCGCACGATCGGAGCTATTTTATTTTTTAGCCGCGATAAATTCGCGCAGATATCGCTTTTTACTTAGCGAGATGCTGTCAAGGCCAATAGCGCATCAATATAAATCTACCCTGCAGACCGTGGGCGCTCGCATATTCGCAGAGAACGCCAGACGCCAATACCACGATGCTAGTCAACGCCATGATGCGACCGACCAAAGGTCGTGGTATAAACATCTCTGCCATCATCCGTAAACGCTCGAAGTCTATGTGGTTACTTATAAATCTATTCTGCCTCTAGAAGTCAAGCGTCACGTACATCCATCCGAGTTTTTATTTTATACATTTAAAAACAAAACAAAAAACATTATTCATTATTTCGTCGGCACGCATCCTTAATGCACGAATAGCGCGCGACCGCCATAATTTTCTTATAAGCTATAAAAGCATATATATTTTATGCTATGTGCTATATATCGCTTAACTTTTTATTGGTTTTTATACGCGATTCATGCATACGCTTAATGTTTGCATTAAGTGTTTTACGCAGTATATATATAAGTTTAATGCTCCACACCGTAGCACCATCAAACTGGGGCTACTCGGTACATCCTACCATCAAGCCGCATCGCTGGTATATTGGGCGTATCGAAGACGAATTTGAGTATTCGCACCAACATGCCGCAGGGGAGACGCCCCTCTCGTTGGTTGTAAAGACTTCGCGACAAATACACATTTTGTCGCTAAGACCGACGTTGTTTGTGCCCTCTTTGCGCAGTAAGACGATCGCTTCATCTTCTTTTGTTACAAGACAACAAGCATACCCTATAAGCACGTCTTCTTCGCACCTCTTTGTCGCCAAAGATACGCACTTCTCCACACGGTTACACGCCTTCTGTCGCACCACATGTTGCGGTCGCTATCGGTACAAAAGGTACTTACCTGTGATAAAAGATATGGTTCCACTTTCACCCACGCAATATTGGAACTTAAGTTTAGCATAACATAGCCATGCGCTATCTCATACTAAACTGGGGTTTGCTGGACGTATGGTCCTGATCGCCAGAATGGGTCGCCCTAAGATCGCCCACTCTACACCTAAAACCCTCAATCCATGCCTATATATACACGCGATGCTAAAGGTTATCTCTAGATCATCATATAATACTTTTGCTATGCCACAACAAGATACCATCTGATCGTTGGAGGGTGGACCCCGCACTACTCGGCCCGTCCACTCCTAACGGTTTTCATTTACGTGTCTACTAGGGCTCGAGAAGACGACTAACGCCCAAGGAGGTACATTTGAATCCCCGGCCAGGCCAGACATGTTTCAACAAAGCTTGGCGCCATCCGTGGGACCACGAATAAACAAGTTTCGTGTTCTCATATCACCTAAAGCAGAAATCAATTCGGTAACTCTAAAACCAAAGATTCTTTCATGCTAACTATTTTATCAACAAGATGTTGTAAATCAATTTCTAAAGTGATATTAAATATTGCCAGAGAAAAGTCCGGTCATTATTATTTAATACCAAATATCCGTCCTATTTAATATCGATTATATTTCTTTGTCGCACTATGTTGTAATATTTAAATTGCTGCAGGGAATCGATATTGCACGACGGACCTATTTTATCTTTTAACTTATGACGGATCTATTTTTATATTTTAGTCCGCATTTATCTATCTAAGAAAAGCCCACTATCGAGCTATTTTATTTTTAGCCATAAATTCGCGCCAGAGCATCGCTTTTACTTCGCTGGTATGCCCGCTCACGAATAGCCAATAGCCACGAGTAAATCTACCCGCCGTAAGACCGCGCGTTCGCACATCTTCGCAGAACACTAAGAGACGCTGTAATACCACGATGCTAGTCAATCGCTATGATATAGCGACCGACCAAAGGCCGTGGTATAAACATCCGCGATCATCTTAAACGTTCGAAGTCTATGCTGTTACGATAAATCTATCTCGCTATCATAGTCGCGTCACGAGACATCCATCCTGAAGTTTTTATTTTATACATTTAAAAAAAACAAACAAAAACACAATTCATTATTTTCGCTTGCGACGCATCCCACGCATCAGCGCCAAACCGCCAATTTTCTTTCTTATAAGCTATGTGCTATATATTTTTTATGCTATGTGCTATATATTGCTTAATTTTATTAGGTTTTATATGCCGCGACTTAGCGCATATGCTTTTAATGTTTGCATTAAGTGTTTTACGCTGTGCATATATAAGTTTAATGCTCCTACACGCCGTAGCACCATCAAACTCGCTACTGTGGTACATCCTACCATTGTTTTAAAGATGCGATGGGTATATTTGGAAGCGGATCGAGGCAATTTGGTATTTCGCATCAACATGCCGCAGGAGACGTCCTCTGCCGTTGTAAGACTCTCGCGCAACAAGACATTTTGTCGCTACACCGGATCGGTGTTTGTCGCCTACTTATGCTGTAAGCACGCCTTCTCACGCACTCCTCTTTGTTGGGCGCTAACGTTGCACACTTATGCGCCAGAAGCACGCCTTCGTGGCAACTCTTTGTCGCAATACAATCGCCAAGCACTTCTCGCCATTGCAGCATCGCCTCTTCTTGTCGCACTATGTTGCGTAACATTGGTACAAAAAGGTTTATGCCTTACCCAGATGCAAAGATACCGTTCCACTTTCACCTACGCTATCAATTAAGTTTAGCATAACATGTACCACGCGCTAATTCCATATACTAAACTCAGCTTGTTGACGATGTGGTCCTGAGCCAGAATGGGTCGTGCCCCAAGATCGCCGCCCACTTACACCTAAACCCTAATCCACCCTATATATCCACGGATGCCAGTTATCTCTAGATCATCATATAATACTTTTTGCCACAACAAGATACTAACTTGATCGTTTGAGTGGACCGTGGCTACCGGCCCATTCACTCCTAACGGGTTTTCTTGGATGTGTCTACTAGGCCTCGAGAAGATCTAATTAACGCCCAAGGAGAGTTTGAATCCTATGACATGTCTCAACAAGTTGGCTAACTGTGGGACCACTAATAAACAAGTTTCGATTCTCATATCACCAAAGCGTAAATCAATCTCTGAACTCTAAAACCAAGATTCTTTTCATGCTAAATATTTTATCAACAAGATAATGTAAATCAATTTCTAAAGTGATATTAAATATTCGCTAAGAGAAAGTCTCGGGTCGCATTATATTTAATAATTAAATATGTCATTCTATTTAATATCGACATATTTCTTTTGTCGCACTATGCCGTAATATTTAAAGTGCGCGAGGGAATCATTATTGCACGATCGGACCTATTTTATCTTTTAATCCGCATGATCGGATCTATTTTATATTTTAGTCCGCACGCATCGATCTGGGAAAAGCCCGCGACGACGCGAGCTATTTTATTTTTTAGCCGCGTATAAATTCGCTGCCAGATAACGCTTTACCGCTGGTATGGCCTGTTCGCCGTAATAGCGCCAGCCACGGTATAAATCGCCCGCTGCAAGACCGCGGCGCTCGCATATCTCGGCAGAGAACGCCAGAGAATACCACGCATGCTAGTCAATCGCCATGATGCGACCGACCAAAGGCCGTGGTATAAACATCTCCATCATCCGTAAAACGTCGAAGTTCATGTGGTTACGATAAATCTATTCAAGGTCATAGTCGTCATTTTACATCCATCCTGAGTTTTTATTTTATACATTTAAAAAAAAAACAAACAAAAACACAATTCATTATTTCGCCGGTACGCATCCCACCCACGGGCAAGCGCCAATTTTCTTATAAGCTATGTGCTATATATATTTTTATATGTGCTATATATTGCTTAACTTTATTAGGTTTTATATGCCGCGATTCGCCATACGCTTTTAATGTTTGCATTAAGTGTTTTATACAGTATATATAAGTTTAATGCCCTACACGCCGTAGCACCATCAAATACCTGGGGCTACGGTATATCCTACCATCAGCTTCATGCGCAGTATATTGAAGTGTATCAAAGGACGATTTAAATATTCGCATCAATCCTTGCCGGCATCAATACGCCAGCAGTGGGAGACGCCTCTTCTGCTTCGCTAAGTGAAGAGCCGCCATAGCGTAAGCACGCCTTCACGCATTACCTTACAAGCACTTGCGCGCGTAAGCACGCCTTCGAAGCGCTTCTTTGTCGCGCAAGTAGCCGCCGCGACTCTACGCGCTAGTAAGCACGCCTTTGTCGCATCTCTTTGTCGCTACAAACCGCGACACTTTGCGGCGCTGAAGCACGCCTTCGCCGCTACATCTTTTGTCAAGGCAAGATGCGCTGCGACCAAGCATGTATATCAGCTCTTGTCGCACTTTACGCTGTCATGGTACAAAGGTACGCCTTACCCAGATGCGATGCTGGTTCCACATTCACCCACGCTGCCATCGTGAACTTTCTTAAGTCAAGCATCCGCCAGCCACGCATCATGCGATACTAAACTTGGGGGCTTGTTGACGATGGTCCTGATCGGGCCAGACGGGTCGTGCCCTGATCACGCCCAATTCTACGCCTAAACCCTAATCCACGCCCCTATAAACATAGGGTGGTTGGATCTTCTTCTCGCGGGGGTAACTGCGACGCTATTACCACACATCATATAACACTTTTTGCTATGCCACGTCAAGATACTATCTCTTGATCGTCGGAAAGGACCAGGCTACATGCCCGGGTCCACTTAACGGTTCTCTTTGTTGACAAAGGTCTACTAGGCTCGTTAATTTACTAACGCCAAGAGAGTCGTGAATCCGCCCACGCTTTGACATATGTCTCAACAAGATTCATGTGGATCCCAGAAGATCGGGCGTGAAGAATTGGGAAGCCCCTAAGTCCCCAACCAAGTCCGCTCATTCTTAGGATCGGCAGTTACTATCGACGATTCATCGCTAATTCTCCAAGATTGCCAAACCTCTTACTTTGTTGACTCAAAAGAATAAGAAGTACGAATGGGGCTTAAGAACAAGAAGAAGCCTTTCAAACCTTGAAGAACAATCTATGTAATGCTCCAATCCTAGTCCTCCCCGGGACCGTAAGATTTTGTAGTATACCGTGACGCATCATGTCAAGGTCTTGTTGCGATAATGCAAAGAGGCAAGTGATTGCCTATGCATCCCGACAGTACCAAGATTCACGAAAAACTATACCACTCATGATCCGAGCTAGGTGTCAGAGTATTCGCTCTCAAGATATGGAGACATTACTTGTACGGACGAAAAGTATTATCTATACGTATCACAAGAGTCTCCAACATATCTTCGATCAAAAGAGTTGAATACCAAAGGAGATGGATAGAACTCTTCAAATGATGATCAGCGAGATTCGCTACCACCCGAAGTTTAACGTAGTAGCGATGCTTTGAGTAGGAAGGAAAGACTCAAGCCGAGAAGGTAAAAGCCATGAGTATAACCATACACGGTATCAAGGATAGGATACTAGCGGCTCAAAGAGAAGCATCTAAGGATATGGATGCACCCACAGAGAAACTACGAGGTCTAGGTAGTCAATTGGAGAAAAAGTACGACGGACCGTACTTTGTAGACCGAATTTGGGTACCGTAAGTGGTGACGTAGAACCTTAGTCATGGACGAAGCACATAAATTGAGATAACTCGCCCACCCGTGAGCGTATAAGATGTATTACGACCTTAGAGATTTGTACCGTGGCTCGATGAAGAAAGACATAGCCGCTCACGCTAGCAAATGCCTCGAATTGCTCAAAGGTGAAGGTTGAACATCGAAACCATCCGTATGTTACAAAACGTGAGATTCCCGAAGTGGAAGTGGGAAAGGATAACCATGGACTTCATCACGGTTGCCAAGAACCAAGAGCGGCATGATTCAATCTCGGGTTATTGTAGATGATTGACTAAGTTCCGCTTCATTTCCTACCCATCCGGAGGATTATAAGATGGATGAATTGGCAAGACTGACATCAACGAGATAGTGGTAAGATGGCTGCCGATATCAATAATATCGGATCGCGATAGTTTCACATCAAACTTTTGGCAAGCATTGCAAAAGTCAATGGGAACACGATTGGACATGAGTACAGCCTACCATCCGCAGACTGATGGTCAGAGTGAGCGTACTATACAAACCCTTGAAGATATGCTTAGGGCATGTGCCATCGATTTTGGAGGGAATTGGGATACTCATCTTCCATTGGTCGAGTTTTCGTACAACAACAGTTACCATTCTAGCATAGATATGGCACCCTTCAAATCACTTTACGGAAAAGTGTCACCCATTGCATGGGCGTATTTGAAAGTCAAATGATTGACCCGATAGTACTAAACTACCGAGAAGGTAATCCAAATCAGGATAGACCTGCGTCGCACGCTGATCACGAAGAGCTATGCCGACAACCCATCAAGACCCCTAGAGTTTTGCGGCGGTGATCATGTGTTACTTAAAGTGTCACCTTGGAAAGGTGTACGGTAAGAAAGGTAAATTAGCACCTAGGTATGTGGGACCATTTGAGGTCATCGAAGAATCGGTCCAAGAGCTTACCGACTAAGACTACCTCAAGAGCTAAGTAGCGTTCATGACACATTTCACGCGGTCGAATCTCAAGAAGTGTCTCTTCGACGACCTACACATACCATGGAAGAAATTCGTGATAGATCCTAAGTTGCACTTTGTAGAAAACCAAGAGAAATCATGGAACGTGAGATCAAAAAGTTGAAACGTAGAAAGATTCCTATCGTCAAGGTTCGATGGAATTCTGCGAGGACCTCGAGTTTACCTGGGAACGGAGGATCGATGAGACTTAAGTACCCACACTTTTGAGGAAATGAATCCCATGAGTAGTACTAAGCAATTTCGTGGAAGAAATTCTCTTAACTAGTAGACTATAACAACCCGCAATTTTACTGTGTCCTTACTCAACCTTAAAACTCAAAGTAATTTATTTTTTAAGTTACATATTCACTTTTATGCGTAACCTTAACTAAACTCAATCTAATAAAAGAAAGAGCCCAGACGCTGCATACCGATTAATCGCATTAGTAATGGCACGAATTCAATAATTATTTCTCGGAGTCTATAATTTTATTTTTATATTAGTTTACAAAAACCTTTCCAAAAATATATTTTCACTTTTAGGCAAACCGAGATACCAATGAATTGGCTCTAGCTTAACGAGACACCGACATAATAAAAAATACACTTAATAAATACCAATAATAATAAAACCTTTATAATATATGAGCTTGAGATCCATTTAACTCTTACCATATGTAACCAATTAACCAACATCACATTCATCCATTTTTATTTTCACCTTTATTTAAAACAACATATTCGCAAACGTAAATCTTTCGCTACAAAAATACATTATCGGATTCCAGAATTAAATTATCTTTCATGTATACGCATTGTTATATATTTTTGACTAACCTTTTTAAAAGTCATTCCAAAAAATCACACGTGATTCAGAAATCACATGTATTTTTAAAAATCACACGTGATTCGTGAAAATCAAATCACTATGATTTAGGAAATCACACCGATTCTTACAAAATGCTATGTGATTTACAAATCAACGTGATTTTTCCTCGATCATTTTTAAAAAAAAGTTCTAAATTTTGTAAGAATCACACGTGATTTTAAAATCACACGTGATCTGTGAAAAATCAAATCGCATATGATTTTAAGAAATCTACATGTGATTTGCCAAATCACATACGCGATTTACAAATCATTACGCTGATTTTTCCTAATTTAAATTTTTTAAAAAGTCGCCGAAAGATATAACAACGACATCTACATGTAAAGATAATTTAATTGTCAGTTTGTATAGATAATTTTTCGAATGCAATTACGGTTTGTCAGATATTTAATTTTCAAAAAAAGAATGAATTATTTTAATAAAGTTAAACGGATTTCATGACGGGTTGATTATTATAATGCACAAATACGCTCTATAAATCTAACTTTTCTATAATATATATATATTTTTTTTTCTCTTTGTCGTTTCTTTCTTCTCACCCATCACTATCCTCTTCCTGATTAACCCCTCCCCACCCCCTACTTCTCAGAACTTGTCCCTCTTTGAGCTATCACTTTCTCCTCCAACAAAAGTAGATACATCACTCTCAACCTTTCTCACTTTCCTATGAAGAGTCACGGGTAATTATAAGAAGAAGATAAAGATAGTGATTATAGCTTGATTTGGCCATCCACAACTTCGAAGCTATGAAAGTTTAGTCAAGTTTTTCTTGTTTTGTTCTTTTTGATTACCAACCGATCCTCAGGGAAGCCACACTCAAAACTCTATTAAAAAATCAAAGGGTAATCGGTGGTGGTGTTTTCTGCTTGGATCGGATTGGGTTAATTGTGCTTTCAAAATTTGGTCTTCTTCATCGACATCCATAATCACTTGTAAGGGTCTTGATTTCCTTAAACTTTGTAAATTTTATATCTATGTTATTTTGTTAATAAACTTGTTGTCTTGATTGATTTTTACATCTGGTCTTGGTTTCATGTATATTAATCGACTTATACATATTCTGGAGTTGGTTAATTTTGGTTAATCTCATGTGGCAACTAATAAATTTCAAAGTAGAACTAAATCTATATTGGCTCATGGATTGGAAGTACTTATTTTCATTTTGCTTACTACTAGTGGCTTATTTTTTTACGTTGAATTTGTCTTGGTTTTGTTATGGGTCGAATAGTTTTCGGCATTGTTTTCTTTGGCCACCTACTACATGGGTTTCTAATTTTCTTTTCACTTCTTGAAACTTAGAAAATGTACATGTGTTGGATTGTTTTGGCCTTGGTTTGGGTTATTGGTCGAACCATGATGAACATAGCAGTAAGATAGTCTGGACTTTCATTTCACCATTTAGTACCAGTAACATGTTTTGGAATAAATGGGTTTGGCCTTGTGTTTTTGCTATTTCATTTTCGAAACCAAGTTACAAGCTAAATGGATGTGTTATGGGTGCGTCGAGCCACTGTTGTTACTTTGGCTTATTCTATCACTTATTTCCTCGCTCACATCAACCTATTCGATCTCGGCTTAACTTCTCGACATGTTTAAAACTATATGACTTGTTTTAATGGATTTCTAAACGCATTTTTATAAATTAAAACTAAATATTACTCATCACACAAGATTATAAGTTATTTTATACTTAGAACTTATTAAAAACCAGATTAAGCTAAAAATATAAGTTTTAACTCATTTTTTTTTATCATTGATTAATATTCCCTATTTGGCTTATTTAAGCTTGCTGACTCATTCTAACTTATAAAGAACTTATCGGAGTTTTATGTTTATATAAAGCGTTTATTGTTCTAATATAGAAATCGTAACATTTAGTTATCTCGAGAAACACTAAAATATATACACGGGTCATGCCCGGTTTTCGTAAAAACATAAAAAAAAAAACATAATTTATCTTCCACTAACTTAGTTGGTATATATAAATATTTTTTTTATATACATTACTTTTCCATTTAAACACTTATATATATATATATATATATATATATATATATATATATATACCTACTTACATATATACTAATATTTAACAACCTTCTCATATTCCGGACGACGTTTAATTTTTTGTGATTATTATTGTGAATCGCTCGGTTATCACGAACTGAGACTTATTCCTTCTTTGATACTCTTGTTATTTGTGCTTATATACTTATACACTTCCAAGAGCCAATACTTACAAAACTTAGAGAACTATTTAAACTTAAATGCTGCCACATAAACAACAATAACACAAACCACAAAAACATTTTAAACTTATTTAAATTTCATCGAGTCTTAAACATGAACTATTGACCTAAACTTGCCATACTAATTTAGGTCGCTGTTTGCCATCAATTAGTTCTACTTGACTACTACTCTTAGACGCTGATACTGAGGTGAGTTCTCGTAGCCCTTTTTTCATAATGTTTTCCTTGGGGGAAAATGGTACTCAAATGATGTTTTAACTGCTTTTATGTCGCTAAACCGCTTACATGTTTTTGGACAATATGTGCATTTGATTGATATATGTGACTACTTTGTGATGATAAATTGTGTTTCATGTATGCGAATCGCTTAACTCATTGGAGTCCAAACAAGTTGATAGTACTATCCGGGGTAGCTCCCCACAATTGGTAACAGTGTGTAACATTATTGGTAGGTTCACTTGTCGCTAGCATCTGTGTTTCATATTCGCATATCTTGCTCACTATTGTCCTACACTACTAAGCACGCCTTTGTGGTTTAACTCTTAAACCTACGAGCTCACCAACTTTATGTTGACGCTGAGTATCCATTTTCGTGTGTTAAGAATGAAGTTGCATAGAGGTTGAGTAATGGCCCCGCCTAAAGGACATAAGACAAGACTCTACCGGGCAGGTTCCCGAGGAGTTATGCATTTGGAAATGCCCCTTAAGACTTAATTATTGTGAACTTATGTAGTAAGACTTGTATCCACCGTATTATGGATCATTGTAACTTTGACTTGTGTTGTGATGAATGCATTTAGTATTTCTCTATTTTGACACCTTGTGTTCTTGGTTATGAAGTCATACCCCGTGAATGTCATTCCGCTACCATTTTGGAAGCATGTATTGGCATCGAGCCGGGTTATAGAGAATTAGGCGGTTTAACCTAGACTATAACCTAGGAACCTTCATATAGTTTGCATTATAGGACCTACATGTGCGGTTATGTGTTAGTGCCCAATATTTGCTTTAGGAACCCTTCTTGAATTAAGTCAATTTATTTTCAAACCCCTTAAGTTTCTTAAACAACTTGCACCTTAATTTCAAGCATCTGTGTTTGAGGCTATAAATTTATATGGGTGCAAGTTGTTAATTAACTTGATGGATTTGAGGAATTGACTTAAGGATGGAATATAGGTTGATGGCTGAAGTGATGATGATAAGAAATGTAGCATGATGTTATTCTAAAACGCCGCCAACGCTTTTATAATATATGATGCGACATGGACTTATCAAATTCATGGATTGTCAAATAGAAGTTGACATAAGATCATGACACGATATGTCGATCTACCATACCTCCCTCCTAACTAACGCTTATCGATATCCCCGATAGAAATCATGCCTCCAAGAAGATCAACTCGTTAACCGCGGGTGGTGCGTTCTAGGGGTGGAAGGACCAGTGGTCGAGGAGGTATAGAGGGTGGTCGCAGACCGGAACGACGGACACGCAATGGAACTCGACTTGTCCGCCATGATCGCCGAGCAACTACAGTGGTTTGCTACCCACTATCGCCACCAAGTTGCGATCATATCGAAGAACCTAGGGAACAACGGAAGCGAATGACCATGCGCATAACGCTGGAAGTGACCAAAACAATAACGACAACAACAACAATGATGGCAACAACAATAATGGTGGCAAAGGATGCTCGCACAAGAATTTTCGCATGCAAACCGTGGACTTTGATGGAAACGGAGGTGCATTAGCTTATACCGATGGGTTGAGAAGATGAGCCTGATTGACATAAGTAATCGTTGACCCACCAAAAGGTGAAGTATGCCACATGTTCATTGGTTGGGAAAGCATTGACTGGTGGAACACGAATTCGCCGAGGCGTGAAGCCGCCATAGGCATGACTGGGATTAAGGCATTGGGGAGGAGTACCGCCAAGCAACGAAATGCAAAAGTTAGAGAATGAGTTCGGAACCACGCTATGGTGGGAGCGGTCATGCCGCTTACACGGATCGGTTCCATGAACTAGCCAAGTCGGTTCCTCATCTAGTCACCCGAGTCCAAGAGAATTGAGAGGTACATCTATGGTTTGGTCCCCGATTCGATGGTGGAAAGCGACGAGCCCCTCAACATTATTCGAGTGCGACATCAAATCGCAACCTTAGTGATGAAATGGTCAGAATGGGAAGTTGTCCAAGAGTGGTGATAAGAGGAAGGCTGTGAGCGAGCCAAGTAAACAAGAAGGTGCAAAGGGTGACAATAAGAAAGCCAAATGGGGAAAAGGATTCAGCAACAACCACCGGACAAGAAAGGTTATGTGGGTTCTACCCTGTGTGCTAAATGCAACTACCATCACCCGAGACTACGCATGTCGAGTGTGTTTCAATTGCAAAAAGGGTGGTCACGTGGCAAAGATTGCCCGCAGCCGCTAAACCGGAACCAATAAATAGCCTTAACCCAAGGGCATGTTATGAGTGTGAAACCCAAATCATCTTCGAACCGGTCCTAGGTTGATTGGGACACAGGACAAGTTCGAACAACCGAATCGCTTTAGCAATTGGTGGAAACAATGCAAACCGTGGTAACAATGGTAACCCAAACCGTGGTCGGTATTTGTGATAAACGCCGGAAGGACGCCGGACTAACATCGTGACGCGTACGTTTCTTTAACCACCACTATGCTACCGTGCTATTTGATTCTGGTGCCGATTATAGTTTTGTCTTCACTAAATTCATGCCTTTGTTAAATATGGAACCCGATAGACTAGACTTTAGTTACAAAATTGAAATAGCAAGTGGTCAAAGGGTAGAAACAAATGAGATCGTTCGCGGGTGCACACTAGAATTAGAAGACCGCACTTTAGGATCGACTTAATACCATTCGGATATGGAAGCTTCGACGCGGATTGTGGGAATGGACGGTTGTCCAAGCATAAGGTCGAAATAGTGTGTCATGAGAAGATGGTCCTAATACCACTACCAAATGGTGAGTTTCTTAAGGTCTATGGAGAGACACTTGAAGAAAAAGTGAGACACCTCACGAGCATGATAATAGACGTGCAGAAACTAGAAGATATCCCACCGTAATCGTATTTCCCAAGTATTTCCCACAACCTACCCGATTACCCCTTCACGAAGTTGAATTTCTGGATAGACCTAACCCTCGAGCAATGCTCTTGCAAAGTCTCCCTATCGCCACCCATCGAAATGGAGGAGTTGTCTAATCAACTCAAGGAACTCCAAGACAAAGGTTTCATTCGACCTAGTTTTTCGCCATGGGGAGCACCAAGATTGTTTGTCAATAAAGGGATGGTTCGCTTAGAATGTGCATTGACTACCGAATTAAACAAACTAACTATTAAGAATCGCTACTCTCCCGAGAATCGATGACTTGTTTGATCAACTACAAGGCTCACAATACTTCTCCAAGATAGATCTTCTTTCCGGCTACCATCAATTACGAGTACATGAAGAGCTACATCCCAAAACCGCGCTTAGAACTCGATATGGTCATTTTCAAGTTTACGGTTATGCTTTTGACTGACAAATGCGCTCGCTGTTTTCATGGACTTAATGAACCGAGTATGCAAGCCGCACTGACAAATTTGTTATCGTATTCATCGATGACATTTTGATCTATTCCAAGACAAAGGAGGAACATGAAATGCATCCGGTTAATCCTAGAGTTACTCAAGAAGGAGAAACCTACTTCAAATTCTCCTGTGAATTTTGCTACAAGAAGTCCAATTCCTTGGACATGTGATTAACAAAGATGGTATTCATGTGGATCCCAAGAAGATCGGCGGTGAAGAATTGGAAGCCCCTAAGTCCCCAACCGTCCGCCATTCTTAGGACTGGCAGGTTACTATCGACGATTCATCGCGAATTTCTCCAAGATTGCCAAACCTCTTACTTTGCTGACTCAAAAGAATAAGAAGTACGAATGGGGCTGAAGAAGAAGAAGCCTTTCAAACCTTGAAGAACAATCTATGTAATGCTCCAATCCTAGTCCTCCCCATGGACCGTAAGATTTTGTAGTATACGTGGACGATCATGTCAAGGTCTTGGTTGCGATAATGCAAAGAGGCAAAGTGATTGCCTATGCATCCCGACAATTGAAGATTCACGAGAAAAACTATACCACTCATGATCTGAGCTAGGTGTCAGGTATTCGCCTCAAGATATGGAGACATTACTTGTACGGACAAAAGTATTATCTATACGATCACAAGAGTTCCAACATATCTTGATCAAAAGGAGTTGAATATGCGCCAAAGGAGATGGATAGAACTCTTCACCGATTATGATCGCGAGATTCGCTACCACCCGTAAGGCTTAACGTTGTAGCCGATGCTTTGAGTAGGAAGGAAAGACTCAAGCCGAGGAAGGTAAAAGCCATGAGTATAACCATACAGTCGGGTATCAAGGATAAGATACTAGCGACTCAAAGAGAAGCATCTAAGGATATGGATGCACCCACAGAGAAAATACGAGGTCTAGGTAGTCAATTGGAGAAAAAGTATGACGCTGGACTGTACTTTGTAGACCAAATTTGGGTACCGTTAAGTGGTGACGTGAGAACCTTAGTCATGGACGAAGCACATAAATTGAGATACTCCGCCCACCCAGAGCGTATAAGATGTATTACGACCTTAGAGATTTGTACTGGTGGCCCGATGAAGAAAGACATAGCCTACGCTAGCAAATGCCCGAATTGCTCAAAGGTGAATCGAACATCGAAACCATCCGGTATGTTACAAAGAACCGAGATTCTCGAGGAAGTGGGAAAGGATAACCATGGACTTCATCAATGGTTGCCAAGAACCGAAGAGCGCATGATTCAATCTGGGTTATTGTAGACAGATTGACTAAGTCTGCTCATTTCCTACCCATCCGCGAGGATTATAAGATGGATGAATTGGCAAGACTGTACATCAACGAGATAGTGGTAAGACATGGTGTGCCGATATCAATAATATCGGATCGTGATAGCCGTTTCACATCAAACTTTTGGCAAGCATTGCAAAAGTCAATGGGAACACGATTGGACATGAGTACAGCCTACCATCCGCAGACTGATGGTCAGAGTGAGCGTACTATACAAACCCTAGAAGATATGCTTAGGGCATGTGCCATCGATTTTGGAGGGAATTGGGATACTCATCTTCCATTGGTCGAAGCCAGACAACAAAGCTACCATTCTAGCATAGATATGGCACCCTTCAAATCACTTTCACGACGAAAGTGTCGCTCACCCATTGCATGGGCGTATTGAAAGTCAAATGATTGGACCCGAGATAGTACTAGAAACCACCGAGAAGGTAATCCAAATCAAGGATAGACTCAAGGCGCCGCGACCGTCAGAAGAGCTATGCCGACAACCGACCGAAGACCCCTAGAGTTTTGCGCTGGTGATCATGTGTTACTTAAAGTGTCACCTTGAAAGGTGTAATGCGCTTAAGAAAGGTAAATTAGCACTCAGTATGTGGGACCATTTGAGGTCATCGAAGAATCGGTCCAGTAGCTTACCGACTAAGACTACCTCAAGAGCTAAGTAGCTCTCATGACACATTTCACGCGGTCAATCTCAAGAAGTGTCTTGCCGACGCACCTTACACATACCATTGGAAGAAATTCAGATAGATCCTAAGTTGCACTTTGTAGAAAACCAAGAGAAATCATGGAACGCTGAGATCAAAAAGTTGAAACGTAGAAAGATTCCTATCGTCAAGGTTCAATGGAATTCTAAGCGAGGACCGAAGTTTACCCTGGGAACGAGAGGATCAGATGAGACTTAAGTACCCACACCTTTTTGAGGAAATGAATCCCATGAGTAGTACTAGATGAATTTCGTGGAAGAAATTCTCTTAACGGGGGTAGACTATAACAACCCGCAATTTTACAGGTCCTTACTCAACCTTAAAACTCAAAGTAATTTATTTTTGTTACATATTCACTTTTATGCAACCTTTAACTAAATCGCACGAATAAAAGAGAAAGAGCTCAAGACGCTGCATCGCATTAATCGCATTAGTAATGGCATGAATTCAATAATTATTTCTCGGAGTCTATAATTTTATTTTTATATTAGTTTTACAAAAAACCTTTCCGAAAATATATTTTTCACTTTTTAGGCAAACCGAGATACCACGAATTGGCTCTAGCTTAACGAGACACTGATTACACAAAAATACACTTAATAAATACCAATAATAATAAAAACCTTTATAATATATGAGTTGAGATCCACTTAGGTCCTCAAATTGTCATAACCAATTAACCAATCACATTCATCCATTTTTTTATTTTCACCTTTTATTTAAAACAACATATCTTTCAAACGTAAATTCGCTACAAAAATAATTATCGACGAGACAAATTATCTTTCATGATATTTATCAAGAGTATATTGACGAACTTTTTTTTGTTCCGCCTGTAACATGATGTGATTTGTAAAAATCACATGTGATTTAAAAATCACATGTGATTTCAAAAATCAAATCACATGCCATTTTAAAGAAATCACATGTGAATTACATAAATCACATGTGATTTTTACAAATCACATGTGATTTTCTTGACGTTTTTTTAAAAAGTTCGTCGAAATTTTGTAAGAATCACATGTGATTTTTAAAATCATATGGATTCTAAAAATCAAATCGCATATGATTTTTAAGAAATCACATGTGATTTACAAATCACATGCGATTTTACAAATCACATGTGATTTTTCTAATGAAATTTTTTTTAAAAAAAGTTTCGAAAGTATATACACAATATCTAAGAAAGATAATTTAATTGTCGCCGTGATTTTAAGATAATTTTTTGACGAACGATTAACTTGGCCATGGTGATATTTTAATTTTCAAAAAAAAAGAGCTAATATATTTTTTAATAAAAAGAAATGAAACACTATGATTGGTTGATTGGTTATATGACAAATATGGGTTCTATAATGAACTTTTCTCTATAATATATATATATTTTTTTTTCTCTTTGTCGTTTCTTTCTTCTCACCCATCACTATCCTCTTTCCTGATAACCCCTCCCCTACCCCCTACTTCTCAGAACTTGTCCCTTTCTCTTTTGAGCTATCACTTTCTCCTCCAACAAAAGTAGATACATCACTCTCAACCTTTCTCACTTTCCTATGAAGAGTCACGGGTAATTATAAGAAGAAGATAAAGATAGTGATTATAGCTTGATTTGGCCATCCACAACTTCGAAGCTATGAAAGTTTAGTCAAGTTTTTCTTGTTTTTGTTCTCTTAATTACCAACCGATCCTCAGGGAAGCCACACCTCAAAAACTCTATTAAAAAATCAAAGGGTAATCGGTGGTGGTGTTTTCTGCTTGGATCGGATTGGGTTAATTGTGCTTTCAAAAAAATTGTTGGTCTTCTCTTCTATCGACATCCATAATCACTTGTAAGGGTCTTGATTTCCTTAAACTTTGTAAATTTCATCTATGTTATTTTGTTAATAAACTTGTTGTCTTGATTGATTTTTACATCTGGTCTTGGTTTCATGTATATTAATCGACTTATACATATTCTGGAGTTGGTTAATTTTTGGTTTTAATCTCATGTGGCAACTAATAAATTTCAAAGTAGAACTAAATCTATATTGGCTCATGGATTGGAAGTACTTATTTTCATTTTGCTTACTACTAGTGGCTTATTTTTTTACGTTGAATTTGTCTTGGTTTTGTTATGGGTCGAATAGTTTTCGGCATTGTTTTCTTTGGCCACACCTTACTACAGTGGGTTTCTAATTTTCTTTCTTTTTCACTTCTTGAAACTTAGAAAATGTACATGTGTTGGATTGTTTTGGCCTTGGGTTTGGGTTGTATTGGTCGAACCATGATGAACATAGCAGTAAGATAGTCTGGACTTTCTCATTTCACCATTAGTACCAGTAAATATGTTTTGGAATAAATGGGTTTGGCCTTGTGTTTTTGCTATTTCATTTTCGAAACCAAGTTACAAGCTAAATGGATAAAAGGTGTTATGGGTGCGTCGAGCCACTGTTGTTACTTTGGCTTATTCCACGACTTATTTCCGGCTCACATCAACCTATTCGATCTCGGCTTAACTTCTCGACATGTTTAAAACTATATGACTTGTTTTATAAATGGATTTCTCGTGCTACCTTGAAACTAAATATTACTCATCACACAAGATTATAAGTTATTTTATACTTAGAACTTATTAAAAACCAGATTAAGCTAAAAATATAAGTTTTAACTCATTTTTTTTTATCATTGATTAATATTCCCTATTTTGGCTTATTTAAGCTTAGCTGACTCATTCTAACTTATAAAGAACTTATCGAGTTTTATGTTTATATAAAGCGGTTTATTGTTCTAATATAGAAATCGTAACATTTAGTTATCTCGAGAAACACTAAAATATATACTGCAGGTCATGCCGGTTTCGTAAAAAACATAAAAAAAAAAACATAATTTATCTTCCACTAACTTAGTTGGTATATATAAATATTTTTTTTATATACATTACTTTTCCATTTAAACACTTATATATATATATATATATATATATATATATATATATATATATATATATATATATACTTTACATATATACTAATATTTAACAACCTTCTCATATTAAGCTGACGTTTAATTTTTTGTGATTAGTTTACGTAAATCGTCTCTGATTCTTGTCGAACTAGAGACTTATTCCTTCTTTGATACTCTTGTTATTTGTCTTATATCTTTATACACTTAGAAGGCCAATACTTACAAACTTAGAGAACTATTTAAACTTAAATCTTTGCTATAACAATAACACAAACCACAAAAACATTTTAAACTTATTTAAATTTCATCGAGTCTTAAACATGAACTATTGGACTGAGACTTGCCATACTAATTTAGGTCGGCGTCTTCAGTGTAGTAGTTTCTACTTGACTTTAGACTGTGATTCGAGGTGAGTTCTCGTAGCCCCTTTTTCATAATGTTTTCCTTGGGGGAAAATGGTATTCAAATGATGTTTTAAGCTGTTTTATGCCGTGCTAAACCTGTTTATGTTTTTTGGACAATATGTGCGTTTGATTGATATATGTGACTACTTAGTGATGATAAATTGTGTTTCATGTATGCTTAATTGTTAACTCCGTTTGGAGCCGAAACAAGTTGATAGTACTATCTGGGTAGCTCCCACAATTGGTAACATGTGTGTAACATTATTGGTAGGTTCAGGTTGTCGCTAGCAACTGTGTTTCATAGCATATCTTGCTCATGTCCTACACTACTAAGCACGACTTTGTGGTTTAACTCTTAAACCTACGAGCTCCTCAAACTTATGTTGGCGTTTTGAGTATCCATTTTGGTGTTAAGAATGAAGTTGCATAAGAGGTTGAGTAATGGCTGCCTAAGGACATAAGACAAGACTTTATCGGTGTGTTCCAGGAGTTATGCATTTGGAAATGCCCCCTTAAGACTTAATTATTGTGAACTTATGTAGTAAGACTTGTATCCACCGTATTATGGATCATTGTAACTTTGACTTGTGTTGTGATGAATGCATTTAGTATTTCTCTATTTTGACACCTTGTGTTCTTGGTTATGAAGTCATACCCCGTAAATGTCATTCCGCTGCGCCATTTTTGGGGTGTGACAAGTATAGACTCTTAACTGGTCTTGATATTTATTTACTTTGGGTTATTGATAACAGATATATGACAAACTGTTGCGCAAAAGGGCTCTTTCAATAATTCACTCTTGGGTCATTAAGATATGCACTCTTAATAAGCAATCCCAAACACTCCTTTAGGTCTTTTTCCTTTTTGGAATTTGTGTTCGTTGTTGGTTCGCTATTCAGTGCATATGTGAATTGTATATTTAGGGTAATGGGAACAGGAGGGCTATCATCGAGTTTAGGAAGCCTTTTATGACTCGTTGAAAGTTTTAGAGGAACAAGTTGGAGTTAGGTAAGTCTTTTGACCCATTCTTTAAATACTAAAGTCTTTTAGCTAAAGTAGACTTGATGATCACATTATTCGACCACATACATAGTTCTATAACATTCATTTATTTGTTAAGCGAAAAACATTAAACAAATAATGGTGTTGGAGCCATAGGGCCATTAGTGCTCTCATTGTAGAGAATAATGAAAAATCGCTCAAATATGTCTTTTATGCATTTTATGAACATGAATATATCCGGCTTACTCTTTTTAGCAATGGCATGCATAATTTGTTTGCGGTAGAATATGTACCAGGTTTCAAAATGAAGAATCGAGAAGAAACGAAACCCAATGTAATTCTCAATGAAGTAGTATAAGAATTTAAGTAAATTGATTCTAAACAAGTGCAAGAAAGGAGTGTTTAGAGTGATTAGAGAGAAGGAAGATAACTTTTCATGAGCTCTTGAATGAAATGAGCATATTTGAGTACTTATACAAATAAAAAAGTTCACTAAAATTTTAAAACTAACCTTCCTTCCAAATCTAATATGAATTAGTCACTACGTTTGAAATTCCTCCTGAGCTTCGATAGCTTACTGACCTTAGCCCACTATATGCATTTTCTTTTTCACTATGTTAGTTTTGATTTATTTTTATATATATAAAAAAATTCTATAACTTAATGTTGCAGGTCCTTTGGCACAAATAATTTCAATGGTTCCTTGCCATTGAAAATTTACGAAGATTACAAAAAATGTAAGCACATTCATGATTTTGAACCTTCTAATATTCTTTTCCCAGAAAAATTGCATAGTTCTTAGATAGCTAATATCATCTTCATGTGTGTTTAGTTTTCAGTGACATTAATAGTGTTGAACTTAGTGGTGAAGTACCTTCTACATTCGTGAATTTAAGTAGCATGGTCACAGTGTAAGAACATTTACTTTTATGGACCATCAGCATTTTAAAACTTGCATTATTTGTTATGAAACTAAAATATTGGCCTCTCAGATGGGCTTTGGACAGTAATTTCATAGGGATAATACCTGACTTTATAGGGAATCGGAGCGGTTACTGTCATTGTAAGTTGATATTCATGAAATAATCAAGGTCTATGAGATGAACCGTATAATTATAAAATGATTGATGTTTGTAGAGGAGGTTGAGGGAACTCTTTTGAGGGTTGAATACCACCTTCATTTTCTCAGTGACCTCTTCGGTGTTGTAAGTTCTTAATTTTTTTTCATTTAACTAATTTTAAACCGCTAAATTCTAATTCTTTTATCTTAATAAATAATAAGAGGATAACTGGTATACATAATGGAACCCTCGACTTTATCACGAATTTGAAATACTTTACTCTTCAGTGAGCAAATATTAGTACCTTTTGGAAAGTTTACCATGTATCCTTTTTATGTCTTACTTACTGAGATGTATCTCTTAGATACTTTTTAAAATAACAGAGTTACTGGCTCTTTTCCATCCGAAAAAATTGCAGACTTTTAAAAAATAACAGAATTACTTGGTGTAATGGTGTTTGTTTCTTACTGTAGTAAAAGTTAACTTGCATTTTTCCGCTAAAAATAAGCAAGAGAATGTGCATATTTTTGGAGCTATAAATTGGAAACATTCGTTGTCATTCTTTTTTATAGTTTTAAACTGCAAACATGTGTTGTTATGCTTCTGCTTCTTCAGGTAACCTTGAAGGTAAAAATAAACAGCACATTGGCATCCTTGAAGTCAAAACATTCCAATGAAGTGAGTAAAATGACACGGTATTGGGAAGTTATAATAGGTGGTACATATGAGAGTTTGAATATGATTTGCAATTTTAATTTGCACAGGTTGGTGAGTTATAAGATGAGACTAACCCACCTCTGCAACATTAATAAGAAGAATGTATGAAGTATCAGCACTATGGACTGCAATCATGCACTATTAACTCCAATGAGTTGTACAGAATAATGGTTTAATATTGTTTTTTAATGTTTTGTGCTTACATTAAATGATGTCTATGTGTAAGATATTTCGAGCATCCAAATTCATAAATCTCACATTGGCAAAGCATAAAAAATAAACCAATCCTTGATGTAGTGTTGCTGACAATAACATATATTTTATTTGCAGGTGAGTGCTTCCAGTGATGATGATTTTGCAGTTTTAGTCCAGTAGTGATGATTCCAATAGTTATCATTGGAATTACAGTGTAACATCTTGGATTCACTCTTAACCGGAAGGAAAGCATGAAAGTTACTCATAACGAGGTTTAGCTTGAGCTTCATTGTTTTACTTTATACTTGATTCTTACGGGACATGCATTTAAAATATTCATTTTTGTGGACAAAATTTTCATTTTTGGAACATGTTATTGGTTCAGAAACTTGGTAGAATAGTTAGTACTAATTATAATTTAGATAGATTACCTAGCAGTTGAGAACCATCATATAATAGCTAATTTGCAACAAACTTAGAACATTTTAACAGGACATTGAGAGACATGCATTATTTAATATATTTTCCGTTATTCATTATTTTTGTACGTCCACTTATAATTCGTCAAGTAATATTATGAAGTTAGCCGACCATTGGGCGGGTTTTAATATCTAAGACTTGCTTCTTAAGTAGTTTACCAGCGCTGTCAAGAGATTGATAAACAGCTCAAAAACCATACTCATCCACAAGTTTCCCTTCGCTCGGGTCGGTATTTTTTGTTTAAAGTACTAAATGGTTGTGTATTTAGTGGCTTAATTTGTGTTTTGGCCTTTACAGTTATAGAGATTGTTTTATACGTTGTTGGTTTTGGCACTCCAAATAGACCCCTTCATTGTTTTTTCATCTAATCTCTTTGCGATTTTAGGTAAAGGTTGTGGTTAATGAACTGCAGTATACTTTTTATTTAACTGATCAAATAGAATATTTTGCTAATTGTTTGTGTTTGATGCAGGTTTAAGGTCTATATGCACACTTATTTCAGAAAGCATGTGAGAGTTGGAGTATCTACAGGTAACTTCTCATGTTATAGTGACCCCCTATCAAATATCACGAATAAAGTTTTGGTTAAGCCTTGAGCCTCAAACCACTTTTTATTGAAACAATTTCATGTTATATTGTAGTAAAACAAACTGTTCCCATTGTTTTGGTCAATTTTTTTGCTTAAATGCATTATTATAACTGTCTATTTCCTCCTGATCATCGTTACAAATAAGTGAATACTTAATACATCAATTTGGGCTCAAGTGTCCTCTATTTTGTCAATGTATTTTTAATATTTCAAAATCAGTTAGATAATTCCCTTAAACTATCTATCAACTAAAACATTGCAATTACTTTAAATATTACTATTTTCTTTTGTTCAGCCCTCTATTGGCATAGTTCTCGGTTTCATTGGAGGCAAGATGATTCTAGATTTTGCACGTTCGGACTTCGTTATCTATTATGGTAAGTATTTCATATTCTATATTTTGCACGTTCATGTGTTGCGTTTTTAAGATTGTCTTTGTTTGTTGAATTGTAGCAGTTGTTGGTAAAAAAGTCGAGTGCCTTCTTCCATCAATAGAACCTCTTCGAAACATGATATTCAAGACTAAATGAATGAAATAAATGAATGAAACATTTGAAGCTGACGCTGATCACCGACCTCATGAGCGTATTACCAGTACTACTGAGAGCAACGATGAAGATGTAAAACAAAAACATTAGGAGGTAATATTTTTATGTTTCTTAAAAGCTAATTTTGGTGGTACTTGTTTGGTTGTTGTTTTAGATGTATCAGGAAAGGTGGTTAAGAGACAAGGATCCCGGTGAAAAGTCCGCATTGTATTTTGAGAAGTTAGAGAGAAAGATTTACATGCTTTTTATAGTGCCACTAATTAAACATGTTAAATTAAGCTAAAAATAGTCTTTTTTGGCGAGTTGTTGCTACTCAGTTTTACTCTCTAAAATCATTGTGTTTTATAAGTAGTGGATCCTCTAAGAAATGGAATATGCCCACGCTTTTGCCTTGGAAAAAATAGTATACGTATGTTTCTTTTGCGTGCTATGTACCCTGTTTAATTCAAAATTTTAGTGATTATTTCATGTAACCATATTTTTGTTACTTAGGCAAAATTTTCAAACACTATTGAAAATTACTTTGGCACATAGTTTTAATCTGCTGTATTTTCACTCGTGGGTGTCGATTGACTCTTCATCAAAGACCGGTCTGTTTTCTTCGAACCGAAAGGAGTTGCGATTGGAACCAAAACCTGAGTTGATAGTGATTGACTTGATTAGTAAATAAAAATTATAATAAGGTACGAAAATTAAAATAAAAAATTATTTATGTCAGAATAAAACTAACCATAAGAGGTATGTAAAAAACAACCTTTTGTAATTAAGTTGGAAAATTATATTATATTCTAAAGGATTATTACTCCTTTCATCTCAAAATTGTTGTCCACATATAAAAAACACCACATTTTTAAAAAAGGGCAAAACCCATTAAAAAATCATTATTTATTACTTTGGTTTTTACGGAAGCTAAAAAAAATACGGTTTTACAACTTTGAAAAATAATTAAGCTGTTTTTAAAATTTGTAAATATTCTTTTTGATTAACACCGTATTTTTGAGTTCTTTTAGTAAAGAAAAGTAAAGAAATAGAAAGTTAAACATTTTCAGCCTATTTTTTTTGAAAGAAATATTTTATTTTAAAATCAACCAAATCACATTATTTCACTGTAATAAGTTAGAAAGTTTGAACGCCGTGTGAAATGTGCAGCCCTTAATTCGATTTATGGGTACTTTTTTAATTGTACCAATCATGAGTTTCACTCACATAATCTTATAAAGTTAAGCTTTAACCAAACAACCCCTTACTATTGTTTGACGGCAAGTTATTATAATTCAAATATATTGATCATGTCATATGAACTAAACTATTTTTATATGTAGGTTGATTACAATGTACAACCTACCATGATACTTTTTGTTATGTTTGTCTTTGTATATTTGTTTCACAAAATCATAAAAATAAAAACCACAAGTCATACCTACGTCCATCGGACGGTTTTATTTACTAGTATGTATATATATATATATATATATATATATATATATATATATATATATATATATATTGGGGGGTTATTGTAAGATCATGCTTAAAGTTCTAAAAGTAAGACCAATTATGGACCGTCGGATCATTATGTATGTGATTAATGAGATTTGTGTTTGATGAATGGCATTTTTGTAAATAATTAGAACATCAGGGGCTTGTGTATCACATTATAAAAAATAAAGAGCGGGATATTTGTGTCTGTATTGAACTAAATAAATGCTTTCTACCTTTGACTTTAGGTCAATGAAACAAAAAATCGTCAGTTACTAGCGTGTTTCTTGGCTTCCCAAATCAAAATATATAATTAGTAATTATAAATGGCTACAATTTGGGGATTCCGATTGTGTATCAACTACCACAAACCTAGGGTTATAAAAGCATGACAATCGTTGAAGATGATGAAGGCATTGGTGATTCAATCTCAATTTTGAAAGGTGAGTGATCCATGGTTTTGATTCTAAAAGTATTTTGTTACTTTTATTGTGTAACAGTATATTAATATTAAGCCCTAATTGCATTTTATTTTGAAGTTCGAAGGAGCCGTAGGTTAACTCACCTTGGAATGGCGAAAGATGATGCAATATGTGGTGGTGTAATTGATTTATCTAGTGATCAGGATAATGCTCATGTACCAGGTATGAATAACAGTTATTATTAACTAATTCTGTAGCTTTCTTGTAGCGGTTGTAGCGTTTTTTGGTAGATGATTGTATTTGGTACATTAGTGGTTTTTAAAAATGGTTAAAAATGAGGAGTTGTGCTCAAAATTGTTTTAGAGTGGTTTTAAAGATTGATGAATCTATATGTGTAACTTAAAATGTTGTTACATGAGTTGTATCTTTGCAAAATTTGTGTGTTTGGTACATTAGATATGGACTGCAATGGTATCTTTAGAACATGATTTTACTGACATTTTAAGAGGCCAACACTAGACTTTACTGACTGATAAACACATGCCTTGATACTTCCTTTAGTTGCGTAGTTTATGGTTTGTTGGTTTCTAACACTTACGCTCACGTATGTGTACCTGTGTACCTTAAGCTAACGCATATGTGTACCTTTAAGAATGTATCTGTGTACTATGAAGAATGTATCTGTGTACCTTAAGCTAACTAATATGTGTACCTTGTATCGGGAAGTTGTTGATATGTATTTTGGTACATGAATGTATCCGTGTATCCCTGAATGAAACAAAAAATCGACAGAAATTGGAAACTTGTAGATGTGATGAACCAAATATATGTATGGTGTATACTTAAAATGCCATTCTTTATTTACTTATGTGAACAAACATACATACGTTGTATAATTAAAATTCCATTCTTTCCTTAGTTGTGTGAACAAAGTTGTAGTTTTGGTGGTACATGAATTTTGGGTTGCAGTTGGTCTCGAATCTGTGGTTTACATCGTCATAAAATCTTTAAGACATCTAACACATAAAATAAAGTTTTTCATGAAGTTTGGTTTGCATTTTGGCGTATAGTATGTTGTGAAACGTCAATCACATGCATTAGGATAAAATATATTGCAGAATGTGCACTTTTATAAGTGTGTGGGTTTTACATTTGTGCTACGGAATGTGTAAAAATATGGTACATGAGTGTAATTGATATGTGTATGAGTGTATATGTGTACGTTAGTTGGTACATATAAGTTCATGGTACATGTGTCTGGTCTATAAGTAAGATTATAAATCTTATGTTAACTGGTTTTCAGGGGTGGTTGGACACACAAGTACACGCCTATAAAAGTTTATGAGTGTAGTTCATGGTACATGAGTGTAGTCCATAGGTTAATATTTGGTAGATGAGTGTTTTTTATAGGTGGATGTGTGTGTGTCGGAGTGTTTTAAAATGAGTTCCTGTCCTCAGAATGGTGGTAAGCTAATGCATATGTGTACCTTTAGCTAAATGCATATGTGTACCTTAAGCTAATGCATGTGTGTTGAGGTTGCTATGTATTCGGTACATGAATGTATCCGTGTATCCATGAATGAAACAAAATTTCGACAGAAATCTGGAAAGTTGTATATGTGATGAACCAAACATACGTACGTTGTATACTTAAAGTGCCATTCTCTCTTTAGTTATGAGAAAAAATGTGTTTCAACCATCTAGGATTTGTATTGATATAACATATGCGTATTTTGGTGTACATAATTCAGGGTCTGGAATTCTTGGCGGTACTAGGAAGAAAACAACAAGGAAAGTGTCTGCAAAGAAGCGTCCTGTGGGTAGTCTTGAAGGCGACGTCTTTTTGCCTTCACTTTTTGGGGAATTAGAAGAAGGTGATTACAAGTGTGTAGTGAAGGATGGAAAAAAGAGGATGAGTAAATTTTTTATTGTTTCCGAGCAGCAAGGTGGTCATGATGGTATGGTGAAGAAGGTTGCTGGCAAAAGGAAATTAGGTGTGATTAAAAAAAGAACTAAAAAGTGTCTAGTAGATGAGGAGAAGGAGGATAAGGAAGATGTTGATAATAAAGGCGGGGTGAGAAAGCGAAATAGGAAGAGTAAGATGGTTGGTGATGGAAAAGCTGAACATGACGGTGTAGCCAAGAATAAAGGTGAAAAGGGTGTTGGAAGTAAGCTACAGGCTGTAGACCGGATACATTCACGAGTATCGTTATGGGCGTTGCATCGCCTCTTACCAAACCTATCTCCAAAACAGCAAGAAGATGTTAGGAGAATGGGGTTTGGAGCCGTCCTTGGGTTTAGCATTAAGGATGTACCAACTAGATTAAGTTATTGGCTATTAGATAACTTTGATGAGGATAGGTGTGTACTAAACGTGGATGGTAAGGCGCTGACTATTACTAGGGAGACAGTTAGAGATGTTCTTGGGATACCAATGGGGACTATACATGTGGAAGCTAGTGATGAAGCTGATTTCAGAGATCCTGTTGTTGTTGAATGGAAGCGGCAGTTTGGAAATGAGACAAGGTACAAGCATATCCCCGTGGAGCAACAGATGTACAACCAACAAGAAGGAGGTTGGCTGTTTATGCTCAACTTTTTGGTTCTCTACTTCACATCTATTGGAGAAGCAAACAAGAACGCCACTGTGAATTTGAGGTTTCTGAACTGTATCCGGGATGAGAACGATATCCCCGGATTTGATTGGTGTACCTATGTTATTGATTGTCTCGTTAGGACCAAAAAAAGCTGGGTTAGGACATCCCATTACTGCGGGCCGGTGATTGTTCTTTTGGTATGTTATTAAGTATAGTGTATCATTCATTTTTTATTGTAAATACAAAATTTGTTTAGTAGTTTAAAAATTTTATGATCACACAGATTGTGTACGCTGAAACAATGTGCGGAAGAAGAAATGGGGATGTCCAGATGCCATTGGTAAACAGCTGGACAGTTGAGCTTTTGAACAAGCTAGAGGAAGAGAGGTTAAGCCCCAGGCGTGTGGAAGTACAACCAAAGAGTATTGAGGTAACTATGAATAGTTTAAAAAGTAATTTGTAAATATTGTTGTGAGTCTAATTTGGTAATTATATACTGAGACCAGTACACAAATGTGTGAGTTTTTTAAAAAGGTATCGTTAATACACAAAAACATATGTTATTTATGGTTTTGAAATGGAATGTAAAATAGTGGAATTGGAACGAGTTTTGTTTTGGGTGATAGTAAGTAAAATGTGGTACATGCAATATGTATGTGATGATGTGTCTTTTGATGTTAATACAGGAAATTATAGAGAGTGTGGCAGCAAAATTCAATAAAGCGGGGGAGCTAATAGATGCGGCAGACGAAGAATTGGATGAGGCGCTTGAAGAAAATCCGACTGATGCAGGACTTCTTCAGATGAAGGAGCTACGAGATTTTCTTTTTCGCGCGCGTGTGTTTCGTGAGCCGGCAAATGAAGCTACGAAACCAACTGAGGAAGGGAATGACGGGGAATATTGTACCCCGGAAAAGGTTGAACCAAAGACTTGGAGTTTCAAGAATACCGATGAGCCATTCCCGTTTACTCAGTTCTATGGGACACCATCTGCTTTTGTAGCATATAGTGAATAGGTGTCGGCAGAGAGGTCTAATAAAGAGAAAACGCTAAGAAGTGATCAGGTAAAGGTTTTAAAGTTCGATTTAAACATAACACAACCGCCTGCAACACAGGGTAGAAGCGTAGATGTGTCAGGCGTCGAGAATACATTTGCTGAATCAGAAGCGCTGCTTGAATCCCTACAGGTTTATGATTCTCAAGATCTACCACATTTCGAATGTTTTACACCTGAGAAATTAGTAGTTGGTGGGCAAGAGTCGGGTGTGTCGTGTAATGTGTCTAATGGTGCAGTTACTCCGTACACCATTGTTGAGGCAGCACCATTACAGACCATTATCCCAGAGGATAAAAGTTTAAGGCCTAAACGTTATTCCAGACCAGCGAAAGTCTTATGTTCCCCGTGGATAAGAAGGGCATGTTCTTTGGTTGTTGGCTTGTCGGGGCACGAGAAAAGAGTTACAGATTGTTTGTTCAGTGGTCGTTTCTCGGAAACGTAAGTAAGGTGTATTAGTAGAAATTCTTACGTATAGTCTGTCAATTTTTTACTTACATATTCATGGCGATTTGTGTGTCAGGGACATCCTGTTTGAGACTGATCATGCATGTGCACCAAGGATCGTGTTGGAGAGCTTGTGCCCTGGGATAAAGATCTCAAGTGAGGCGGTAGACGTGTTCACAAAGGTCCTAAATCATGCTGAGAAATACCGTGATCCGATGAAGCGTATGTGCAAGGTGTTCTGTGATACGTCACTAATGGTACGTATTATATAACACATATGTAGTTTGGTACACATCAATGACATGTAACATGTGATGAAAAAACTATATTAGTATATGGGATAGAAAAGACGATGCGATAGCCCGTTTTGCTGACATGAAACAATGGTCCAAAACAGACATGTAAAGCAGTAGCCTATGTAGTCGGGTATTTGTGAATGATAAAAACATCAATATAACCAAATGTAAAGAACAAACCCACTAGGATATTACGTGTATGTGGTGTGTATCTGTGTGCCGCAAACACAAATAGCAAAACCAGTAGAGTAGGTGCGCATTTATGTTTTAAGATGTTACTAACAAATATACTTGTGTGAAAACAGCGTGAATGGGATGTAGAGGATTTGGACGACAAGGAATTGGATGTCAAGGAGGAAGGAGACAAATTCATTCAAGGCATGGCTGCCATTTTGCGAACAACAATTTATGGAAGTTTGGCAAATGTGGATCTGGTAATATTTAGTAATAAATAACTATTTATGTGAGAATGATGCATTACTGAAACAAAATTTGTGTATACCTTTCTGCGTAGGTGTTCCTCCCCATAATCCAATGTGATCATTTTTACGTTGTTTGTATACGTCTCAAAAGGAAGGAGGTACATATACTGGATAACATGATGTTAGGGAGTGAAGATGTGTCAGGGAGATACGACGGTCTTGTTGAATTTCTGGTACGTTTAACTATGACTAAAGTTTGTAATTTTTAACAAGTATGTGGGTAGATTGAGAACTGAAAATTTTGTAAACTAAACGACCTTATTTGTTAATCAAACCAACAGGTCGCGAGGTTTGAAGACTTCCTTTCACTGGAAAGTCATCCAGCACAGGGGTTTATGAGGAATGCTGAACGCAAGATATTACGTTTGGGATGTATGACAAAGCACAACGTAGTTGACTGTGGGGTCTTTGCGATGCGACACATGGAGACCTACCTATTCGGCGGGGAATATGATGACCTGTGTGAATTTAGGAGAGAGGGAAAGGATCAACAGAATCAGTTGGATGAGCTCCGTAAGAAGTATGCTGCAAAGATTCTTTTGTCGGACATAAACAAGAAGAAAGCAGTTGTTGAATCTGAAACTGAAGCGTACAGAATGCTGCCTTTACAAGAAAAAGAAAGATTGGAGGATGCTTCATTTGAAACTGTTAAGGGGCGTGTTAGGACTATGCTCTAGTGTGTTAGAATAATGGGTTTGAACTTCTGTTTTAGAATAATGGGTTTTAGTTGGTTAATAGAATGGTCGTATGAAGCGGGGATGCAGTTAGTTTTATTTTGTGTATCTAAGGGGTGGTGTACCTGAACTCATGTGGTTTTTGTGTACACCAAACAACTGAAGTAATGTGAATCCTTTATGAAGTCGTATCTAATTTAAGTACGTTGTTTCTGTGGCAATATATTATGTTTATAAGTTATTGCATTGTGCGTTTAGATGGTAGAAAAAAAGAAATTTTGCGTTATAATGTTGTTAAATGGTTTCAAAATGTTGTGCCCATATATTATATTTGTAAGTCTGTACTTATTGTGTTACTGGTTTCAAGTACAAGTGTTAATGGTTTTAATTTTTCCTGAATATGGTTTCAGAATATGGGTTCATATTGGTTTTAAAGATGGATGAATCTGTTTGTGTACCTTATAATTTTGGTATGTGAGTTGTATCTGTGCAAAATGTGTGTCGTTGGTACATTAGAAGTGAACTGGAATGGGTTTGCTGCATTAGTTGGTTGGTGAGGTAGAGTTTTCTAAAATGGTTTTAAATGAGGACATGTGCTTCAAATGGGTTCAGAACCTTATATGTGGACTGCAATGGGGAGTCAAAATGTTGATGATAAAGTACACCTGTATTAGCAAAAATTTACAACTAATAAGGTGTCCAAAAAATACCTGAAAACAGGTTGCAGATAGGTTTGAAAATGGTTTTAAAAGTAATAAACGTTGCGAAACATACATGAAACCTGGTTTTAGAAAAAATGCATTGCAGATTCATTGATCGTAAGACACAAGTCAACTCAGGTATACACCCAAAAAATGGTGATGATAAATGATACATGTATTGTCCCCAAAAGCACCCTTGACTACATAATATGTTCTGCATCTTGGTACATAGTCAATATTGAGTATGTGTGGTACGTAATACATACTGAGACACGATAAACTGTAGTCAATATAATGTAGCAGAATCATTGATCGTAAGACCCATGTCAACTCAGTTACACCTGACAAATTATGGCTAGTGAGACCCGAAGTGTAATAAAGAAAAAATGCTTTCCAATAAAAATGGTTCACAAGGAACCATGATAATCCGACATAACCAATAAACTAGTAGTTCCAAGATTGGGAAAAATTTTAAAAAAAAATAAAAAAAAAAAAAAAAAAAAAAAAAAAAAAAAAAAAAAAAAAAAAAGGTAACTAAAATTCTCTACACGGAAAAAAAAAGAAGTAAAAAACGGCGAATTAAACTATTCTTCATCTTGGCTCGCATCGCTCAGTTGAGTCAAATCTGCTTTCTTTTTGGGACAGTTGCGAGAATCGTGATAACCATATGTATCATAATAGCTACAATGACGCGGAGCCTTGTTTGATTGAGCCATAGCTATCTCGGCCTGTGTTTGATGCCGCTTCAATGATACAGATCCTTTGTTACGGCATTCAGGTGCAAGAATATCAATCGCAACAGGTTCCTTGACACCGAGCGCAGCAGCATACAATTCCTTCATGTTCATTTCAGGGGAAATTGGGATGTCAATTTTAAGCTGTTCTAACAATGCAACAAGGTCATTCTTGTAAATGGAAAGCTTGTGAATGTCAGTGACCAAACGGGAAACCGAATCTTCAACGGTACCGTAAATTTCCCTAACAACCCCATTAACACGTTCTACAGGATTTGATGAGCTGACAACATCCGCGGGCCTCCTGGCAATTTTGATAGGCAAGGCATTCTTTGACCATCTTCGCTGCAAGTATTTTTTAGGGAAGTGGAACACCTTGGAAAACCTAAGGACATAAAATATATGGCGACACAGCAGCCCATAACACTCGTATTTTAAACAGCTGCAATTGATGTCACAAGAAGCTGGTACATACTTGACCTACGTTACAAATGATAGAATGAGTAAACAGCGGGAAATTGATAAGAAAAGGTAATAATAATATGTTAGTAAATAAAACAAATATATAAAAAAAAAATAATAAAACAATTAAAAAAAAAGGTAGGAATATAGTTACCTCATATTTAACTTCAAATGGAACACCTTTTAAGATGTAATATGCTTCAATGTCACGGACGAGATACGTCAAAGATGTGTCATCTTTGTGTACACTAAGTGAATAACAATGAAACAAAGATGCACATATTTCATCCTGGACATCATAGAAGACAGTGTGTGTATACAGTTCTGCGGCTTCCTTTTCAACTTCTAAGTGAGTTTTGAGATCAGGTGTTGTGTAGTTAGAGTCGTGCATATGCTTCCCATATTTGTATCTTTGGGAATCCATAGCAGTATCAAAATGACTCAGGAATTCGATTAAACTCAGGTGTGGGTGTGTCACCTGGCCAAGAAAGTGGTTCTCACTTTCAGACCTCGATGTTGCGCGCATAAGGCCAGACATCGGTTCGTTCCTGAAATAGGCAGGTATCCAATCGAATCGCATTTGAAACATATCCGAAAGCCACTTGTGGTCACTGAGTCCAAAGTCTTTCATTATATCGTTCCAGTGTTCGTCAAAGACCTCCAGGTCAATCTGGTCTGTCCATACAATGTCACACAAACGCCTTTTAAAGTCTGTGTTGCTGCATAAGGTTGGGCCGACCTGAAAGCAGATAGTGTGAAGCAAAAAAAAAGTGTTGTCAAAAATGGAAGTGGTATGTATGGGATGTAACATTTACCAAAATACACAGCACACCAAATATGGATTTTTGTACATGTGTACTGAACAAAACAACCCTGTAGTATTCAAGTATGTGTACTGGACAAAACAACCCTGTAAATGTGTTATGTATCGATGCATACTTAATCTATGGGCTGGTATAAGGATAATACACATACCATATTTGTAAAACAAACATTCAAATGGAGGTGATCCGGAATGGGTAAATATAAAAAACTGATATGAGAAACCAGATATAAATGGACAGTTTGGTATATCAGCAAAAACCAGATGATCAGGATACAAGCATTAAAATGGGTAAAAAACATACCTTCGTAGTGAGTTTCTGGATAATATGCCACATACAAAGACGGTGGCGGGTATCCGGGAATATCTTTTCTATCGCTATTTTCATCGACGGATCTTGATCTGTGACAACAACCTTGGGAACTTGAATGAATATCTTTTTAAATCTCTTCAACAACCATGTGTATCTTTTTGCATGTTCACTCGCCAACAAAGCAGCAGCAAAAATGACGCATCTGTTGTGGTTATCAATGCCCGTAAAAGGTACAAGGATCATATTGTACCTATAAAAAAGAGAACACTGTTGATCAGTAAACGTGATAAGAGAAACTACATGAGTATAGGCGATAACAAAGCCGATTTATATGATATGAAATAGTTATGGAAAACAACCATGAAAAGCAGTATCGTGGTATACAATGGAAATAAAGCAAGTGCTAAAGAAACGTGATGCGTATAGGGGATAACAAAGAATGAATAAAAACCCGGTTTGATGCTATGAAATAGTGGTCCAGAACAAGACTGAAAACCAGGAACCTATGTAGCAGTGTATAGGTGAATGACCAAAACAGCAGCATAACCAACCCCACATGCCCAGATACACACGGCTATAAACTTTTATATGGTGTGTATCTGTGTGTCACAAACAACAATATAACCAACACCACATAACCAGATACACACGGTTAAAACCAGTTAACATATTTAGATGTGTATAAGTATCTGTGTGTCACACGGTGAAACGACTTAACCAACCCCCACATAACCAGATAACCAGTTACACACGGTGATATAACCAACCCCATATAACCAGATACAAAGGGTGGAAACCAGTCAACCAGATACACACGGTGAAACCCACTTAAAATAACTAGATACACACGCTATGAGTTTTATCTGGTGTGTATCTCTGTGTCACAAAACACCCATGAAAACCACTTAACATATTTAGATGTGTATCTGCTTATAAAGGAACAAACTTTAGGACAAAGAAATAACTAAATAGGTACAGCAGTGCAGACGCACAATCACAAAACCAGTAAACTATGTAGTTTTTCCCGTATACCCATGGCACATTTATAAGTGGAATTAGAAACAGAGCCAATGCTTTAATACCTAATAGTACAGATATTAAAAAACAAAATTCAATAAATTTAGATGAATTAGAAACAGAGCCATGGTACCTGTTTGAACGAAAAGTGGCATCAAATGACACCACATCACCAAGCAAACGGCGTAATTACGTTTGGCTTGCTCATCGCCCAAAACAGCCCAACAAGTTCTTTACTTTTTTATCTTTTGTTTGTATTCCACGGAATAATCTTCGAAATATTCAGCCCGACTCAACAACTTGTCAACGACCATTTGAGCATCACGATTACCAATAAATTCATTCAACCCACGCCTGTAATTCTTGCAATCAACATATGTTGCCCCTATATATTCAAACCCACCATACACTTCTTTCATCACTTTCCAAGATCTAACGGGGCCAATGTTGGCATTAGAAAGCTGGTTTATCAGTTGCTGCTTAGAGAAAGTCAGATGACGGGATGTCCTAAGATACTTCATATCGTCTTCATATACCAAGCTATGGTTGTGTTTCTCTAAAAACTTGGACACAACATACTTTCCATCTGCTGTCTTCTTAAGTCTAAGTTGTGCGGTACATCCACAACGACACGATGCACGTTTCCTTCTTTTTGTGACCTTATTAACACCTAAAGGGTTGGTGGTTTGTTGTTTATCAGTTTTTTGGTTGACCGGCTTATGTTGGGGTTTAAACCCCTGCCTAACATAATAAAAATATTTATTGTTGGGTTCTTCTTTGTTGTCTTTGATGACCCTTTGACCACCCTTTCTAACCTCAAACCCACCTTTCCTGGCGTAATCTTTGTACGCCTTTTGAGCTAACTCAATGTTATCAAACACTTGACCTTCAAAAGGTTTCTTATCAACTCTAGGGACCCAATATTTAGTACCATTAGGAGTAGGCTGAAAACTACCAACCTGATGAGGAGGAGGTGTAACATTTGAGTCGCCAAACGTGTCTTGATCATTGTTAACTGCTCGAGGAGTGACTGGTTCACATGTACACAAAAAGTTATATAGTGAATTACAATTCTTGCAGAAAGTTGTACGATTGGGACATCTTATAATTGAATCAAAATTGATGAATTACGAAAACTAAAACCAAAAAATTTGCTACCTTCAACAAAATTATCAACAAACTGAATATCTTCAGAATCACTCATGATGAATTGGAAAATTTTTTTGCTTAAAACAAAAAATTCACACTCAAACCTGGATTGGATATGGTTTATATAAAAATTAAAAGATATATGTGATCTTTGAGTATAATAAATGAAAATCAAAATCATTGTGGTGTAAATGTTTGATTTCATTGATTGCAGTGATTGAATTTGAATGTTGGTGTTAATGATATTAAAGAACCCGGCAAAAAAAGGCCTAAATCAAATGCAGTGTGTTTTTTATGTGTGTTGAATTCCTAATATACCCCTAAGTTCTAAAAACTAATTTTTATTAATTTTTCTTTTTCTTTTTATGTGTATTAAAGATGTTGCCACATGTCATCTTGTTATTTGTCCTTAAGATGATCTCATTTTTAGAACTTTAAGAATGATCTCATATGATCCCAAATCTATATATATATATATATATATATATATATATATATATATATATATATATATATATATATATATATATATATATATATATATATATAGCTTGATCATTTAAAAGTTCAAGAGAAAAGTGAGAAAAGTAATCTCAATCATTGGATCACCCCCTCTTCCCCTCCTTTTTTCACACCAAACTACAGGGACCTAATTGTATTTTCCTTCATTCTTTAAGGAAGTTTTGTAAATTCGCACCCCGCCCCCCTCCCCCCCCCTCGAAAAAAAAAATTCCCGCCAAAATTTTTTTTTCTGGGGGCCAAAATTTTTTTTTTGGGCCCAAAATTTCCCGCCAAATTTTTATAACTGTGATGCACCTTTTTATTTTGGTGCATCACAGTTATAAAAATTAGTTATAACTATGATGCACCAATTTTTATAACTCAGATGCACAAAAAAAAAAGTGCATCACAGTTATAAATTTTTGGCGGGAAAAAAAAAATTTTGCCCAAAAAAATAATGTTTTGGCGGGAAAAAAATTTTGCGGGGGTGGTGGGTGGGGTGGGGTGGTTTTCAAAACTTACCGTTGAAGTTTGAGATGTTTTAAATTAAACCCTATAACTTTTTTTTCTCACTTTTCTCTCTAATTACACTTTTCTCTAGAACCGCACTCTATATATATATATATATATATATATATATATATATATATATACTAGTGTCAAAACCCGTCCGATGGACGGGTATAACTTGTGGTTTTTATTTTTAGGATTTAGTAGAACAAAGATATACTAAAAAGTAATTAAAAATTAAATGAAATGGTTAGAATCTATAATTGATGTTATCATAATGCATAAAACGACTAAAAACAGGTAAATACTTTGATTTGTGGTTTTTATTTTTAGAATTTAGTAGAACAAATATATAGTAAAAAGTTATTAAAAGTTAAATTAAACGGTTAAGAACTATAATTGATGTTATCATAATCCGTAAAACGGCTAAAAGGAGGTAACTACTTTGTAACATTTTGTTCTAAACAATATTAATCATGGACATCTTTTACATTTGATAATATTATTAACATTTGTTATTATTATTTTGTTTTTGTTAATTATGTTTATTTAGTTATTGTATATAGGTACTTCCAGCTGTTAGTTTATCAAATTTAGATGATGTTGACGAATTTTAATTACCTGTGAATGGATTTATGGTTTTGTTTTATGTTTGTTGTGATGAGAATATGTATGTATGGTCGGGTTACAAGTAGAGTTTTGTTGTTGATACCCTTTGTTTGTTAAGTGGTGATCTTTGTGTGTTTACTAGGAATAGGGGAAAAAGGTTGTGGTTATATGCTTTTGATAATGATGGTAGAATCCTTACAGAGGTGGTATTCAAAAGGGCGGCTTCTTTAAGGAGGCTCTAACTACCATTTACTTATTTAGAGCAGTGTTAGTATTTTTGTTCAGACTTCTTAAATTTTATTGTTTAAATTTGATATCATTAATTTCTTAGTTTACAATATAAATTATATTTTGGTGTGTTACGTGTTTTAATTATTTTTTTGATGACGTAGTTAGTAGTTATATAAGGTTTTATTTTCAATAAGTTTTTAAACGAAATTTTATAAACCAAGATACACGATTAAGATAACTCGAGTACGTGTTTTTAGAATTCTCATAATCTTACGATGTTTTTTTAATAAATTTTTTAAATCCTAGCTGTGGTGAGTTATTAAAGCAAAACCCTTAATGGGGATTCTGGTTAAACACGCAATATTTAGTGGAGAAATATGTATTTCAAAGAAACTAAATCTTCCTTATTATGCAATAATTAAATCATTTTTTTTATAAAAAACATAAATTATAATAAATAAAGTTTTTTTCCTTATTTGCTAAATTGTTTGGTTATTTTTTTTTTTAAATAATACATGTCATTTGTATTGTAGTGTTGATAGTTTTGGTTGTAGTTTATAAATTGTTTTTAAGAAAGCTAAAGGTATCCTTATAATCATCATAGACATATGTAAAAACAGATCTCACAGTATCTGTCTCTTACATCATACACAAAAGTAAAAAATAGAACTCAAATCAAATCTTGGTTCATAGTTTGACATTGCATAGACCCAAGTTTATTGTTGATGAAGGTTTATTTTTCTGGTGGAGTTCCGATGCTTATAAAGGGTCGCAAAGGGTTTCCTGTTGCGAATTAAGGGTCGCTAAGGGTTTTTAGGTGTTAATATTTGGTTTTTTTTAAAGGCCCAACGTGTTTTCTGATTTTCCTTCCAAAATTGGAAGTGTTTAACACCCCCAAAAAAAAAAAAAAAAACCCATTTAAAAACTCAAAAAAACGGCGTTGTAACTTACGTTGGTGGGATAACTTGGACGGAAACGCCGTTGGTTATTTTAGGGGCGGGAATGTTAACGCCCGGTAACGCGCATACACGTTGGCATAACGTCGGCCGGTGCGTTATCGTACCATGTGATTTTAGAGAATATAAGAAGTCGAGAACTGTACATAATTTTAGTTTTCCATAAATATTTTACTCTTACTCACGTGACCTATACATTTTTTTCTTTAACTTTAACTGCTCCTCTTTTTCTTCTTGCTATTAATTCTTCTCATAGTTGTTAAGACCGCGATCCTAATATTAAGATTTTACGATTTACGATTCTACTAAGCAAAAACGATCCGGATCTTATAACAAGCTTAAGATCTTATAGGATCCCGATCTTGATTATAGGATCTTAAGATCTACTCTGATCCGATCTTACTTTTCTCTAAACACAAACTAAAAAACTACAAATTTATGGTTTATGTTTTTATATAATTTAAAAAACAACATGTGATTCTTCTTAAACATTCCATATTCATAATTTAGGACAACATTTTCATGAAATATTCATATAATTTCGTGTTTATAATATATAATAATTTGTAGATTTAAATAATATAACAAAGATCATTAAAAATGACATTATTGTAGGATCTTAGGATCCCGAACCGATATTACGATCACGATCTTGCAAAGACGAAAACAATTCTAGATAGGATCCCGATCATAAAAACCATGCTTCTTCTCTCTTATAGTACACCACTCAACTCTTAAGACTCCATTAACAGTCTTTTAAGACTTTCTCGTACAAGATCTATTTTCATCATTGTTTTCTCTTCATTTCGCCTGTTTTAGTCACCATGTTTCACCATTTTAACACTCTAAGGTCCGACATATTTCTAAAGTAGGTCCAAAATTTTAACCACATCGCTTGTACACGAAAATATTTTTTAAAATGGTTCCTGGACACCACTTAGATCCGCCCCTACTCCGTATAAAATACTTTATATGTTTGACTATATCCAAACAAGGAAAAAGCACCCGCCGCGTTGCGGCGTTTTTTTTCCAATATACGTTTGCATTTCTGCTCGATTAACATACGAAAGCATTTATTGTCGTAAGCCTTACACTTGTATCCATAAAATTCAAGCAAAATAAAGAAAATAGTCAACATAACAGTCTTTCAAAGTATCCATAAAAACTCAGTTATATAAGCATCTTAAGGAAAAAGTTATATATTGATGCCAGAAATCTAGCATTCAGTTAAGATCAACGTCATATATGATTCACCATTGCATGTTAAGCAGTTGAATAACGACTCACTTATATCTTGAACTTCAATGGGCTTGTAGCTTCTTCTACTTGTATCAAAAGGGTCCATTATCTTCTGTAACCGTTTCACCGACATAAACTGTCTCTTTACCAAAAATATCAAGCTTCATTATCAAGTTACATGTTCTTCTTTTCAAGGAGTCAATGGTAAAACTGAAGCATTCGACCCGTTGCCAGTGGTTCCTAACATCTCGAGTGTCACGTAGCTTACTTCACTGCCTGCAACAATGTGGCTTGAGGTAGGCTGCAACACAGGCACATTTACTGACTGCAACAAACAATCATGGCCTATATAAACGTCATTTTTTAAAGGTTATTTTTCAGGTCTACAGGGTTTTCATTTAAACTGATATACTAAATATGCCGGAAATACTATAGCAACAGAGCCTATATCATTCTGCGTAGATACAAAACCAACATTAGCATCTACTTCTAATAACATCAACCTTTGCAATACTATAAGTATAACTAAAGCTGAATACATCAGTGTCTCGGGAAATTCTGAGTCGTAATAATCTGAAACTACTCAACTTTGTATGGACTGTTTGGATAAACTTACTTAAAGATGTTATTACTTTTTGAGGTTACAATACGGTCTTTTCGCTATAAAGAAAATTCATGGGTTAATAAAGTGAAGTAGGTTGTCCAAAATAGCTTATAAAAGCAGTGTATAAACTTTAACCAAACATCCACCTCTGGTATTTGCCAAAATAACTATCATGAATTCTTAAGAGCTTCTTGTAAGTTTTCATAACAATAGTAATTCCAACTATACTTTTCTAGTAACAAAATTGTACCAAACATAGAATCACTAAAGAATTTTGAAAAACTAACCTGGATGATGAGGTAGGAGGATCCTGCTGCGACTACATCATCGCTGCTGGTTTGCAAGCCTAATCTGGTGGTAACTCAAAGAAACGTATGTTTCTTTGTGCGTCTGGATTCGTCTACTTTCGTGAAATAGTCGGTGTGGGTTTATATGCGGTCACATTTGCCCAAAGAAACATATGTATCTGGAGGACCTGCACTAAATCCGAAAGCAACAAATTATTAGGTGTGAGTACATCATAGCAACAACGAAAAGCAATGTCTAGAGACCTAGAATCCCAGAACCATAATTGTTGGGAATTAAGGTAAACTACTGATTCTGCCGAAGATTCTGCCGAAGAGATTCTGCCGAAGAAGAAAGGATTCTGCTGAAGTTATACTTCAGCAGAAGTGCTAAAGCGATAGTGTTTGCTGCTGAAGTCGAACCACGTAGGAGGAATAAGCTCAGTATAGATTAAAAGTCAGCGCCGTATTAAAGATAGGTTGGCGCCGTATTATGTAGAGCTTAATCAGAATAAACAATATGATGAACAAAACAATATGATTAGTTGCATGCTTGTCTAGATGCATGCTTGGTCTATGTTAGTATTAGGAGCGTACATTGTAAACGCTCATTTTAGGGTTTCTTGCCCATATAAGGAACCATTATAGTTTGTAATAGATAAGCTTTTCTTAAGTCTTTTCAAGTCTTGTAAAACATCTGAAACATAGAGTTTCTATAATCAAAAGATCCATAGAGGATCAAAGAGTTCTTAGTTATTGTAACTTGTATTTAATTTCCGCTACAAAATACAAGTTGTAGAGATCTTCTATTAGTTTGCTTGTGATTACATAGGCAACACTAACGATCTCCGAGTGCTTAAAGATCTATCAAGGTCTTTGTGTTCAACACGTGGTATCAGAGCCTCGGGAAGTCTCTACCATACTAAGAACCATTCATACCCTCATACAACCAAACATACCTTCACCATGCCTGGATCCGATAATGAAACTGAAGTCACCAACACAAACAACACCAACACCACTTCCATGCAACAGCTCAGTCTCTCAAACAGTAATGGTAAATTTCCTTATTTGAAAAGGGAAGAGTATGATCTTTGGACTATGAAGATGGAAAACTGGATTTCCAATATTGATTGGAATCGTGGGAGGTAGTGAAGAAAGGAAACAGTCTAAAGAAAATGATTCCTGACAGGGATGGGAAGTTTATCATGGCTCTTCCAAAAACTGGCTGAAGAGGTACTGGCTATGCAGAGAGAGCATAAGGTAAAACTATTCTGCTTCAAGCCATACACGAAGATCATCGTGTGATTTTCATCATCTGGATGATGCAAAGGACATATGGATGGCTCTCAAAGCAAGGTTCGGTGGAAATGAAGAATCAAAGAGAATGAGGAAGTCCATGCTGAGACAACAATTTCAGGACTTTATTATCTCCGAAGAAGAAGGTATCCACAAGGGATACGACAGGTTCCATAGGATTTTGAGTCAGCTAAACCAGCTGAATGCAAAACCTGATAATGATGACTGCAACTCAAAGTTCCTTCGATCCTTGCCTCCATCATGGTTGCATGTAAGTATAGCCCTCAAGGCTAAAGGTGGGTTGGACATGCTCACCTTTGATGAGCTGTACAACAGACTCAGAACTCTTGAACCTGATGTCAGAACTCCCTACCGTACATCTTCTTCTGGCCATGCAGCTTTTGTTGGGACATCTCACTCCATCATGATGGTACCTGCTCCTAGTTCCAACTATTTTCCATCATCTCCTAGTTCCAACTACTTTCCATCATCCTGCTCTCCCACTCCACCACATAACACTCGTCCCACGCCACCATCTTCTCAATCTAAGACTAGTAGTGTGATGGAGGATGTTCTTCATTCATTTGTTGCTGACTATGATACTCAGCAGTATCTTGCATATGAAGACTTTGATCAGTTGGACCCACTTGAAATGGAGGAGATGAAACGGAAAATGCAGGTGGCATTACTGTCAGTGGACATCAAAAGGTTTGAAGAGAAGTCTGGAAGGAAGTTTGCTTTCAAGGGAAAGGAACCAGCTCGCTTTGATAGGAGAAAAGTCAAGTGTTTCACTTGCCACCAGATGGGGCATTTCTCAAGGGAATGCAAAGACAGGAAAAGTGGAGATGGAGCTAACTACCTTTCCTATCAGCAGAAACAGCAGGAAGCTGGAGCTTCAGCAGCTCTCCTCACCATGGATGAACAGGTCAACTGGACTGCACATGAACCTGTGAATGAGGAAGCTCATGATTCTGATAAGCTTGGATTGTTGGCAAGGTGTACTTCGGATGAAAGGCATGATCAGTTTGCCTTGATGGGACTATCTCAGGTACACAACGTATATTTGGTTGTAGTCTAAGATACAGCGAACTTAAAGAAGAGTATGATGCTATGAAACCTAAGTTTGATGAATGCTATGTAGAAAATGAAGCTCATAAACTAGCATTAAAAAGCATTAGAAAGACAAAAAGTATGGTTTCAAAAGAATCAAATAGCTTATGAATAAAAGATAAAAGTGTTACAGTTTGATCTAGAAGTTGCTAATAATTACTTAAAACTGTCTGAGAAAGCAAAGGATGAAGCTGTGTCTGAGAACCTAGCGCTTAAAGAAAAAGTAGCTAAGGAAATAGCTAGGAATAAACAATGGTTAATTTCAGGTGATAATCTAGCTAGAGAACTATATAACAGTCAATCTGTAACCTCTGGCTTAGGATTAGGCTTTCAAAAATATGTAGGAGTAGAAGCTAGGTATGATGGTCGTAAATCCACACCAGCAGGGTTAGCTAACTTTGTTAAAGAGGGTGATATGCATGCTGTCCCTGGACCTATTAGAGGTGAATTTATGCCCACAGACCTGTCCATCACTGTTGACTTTGATGGATCACATCATCTATATGGCAAAAAGTCAAAAGACTTGCCAGACCCCGATACCTCATCTAATGACTTTGTCTCTTGCTCTGACAGTGACAATTCATCGGATCAAGGGTCTACTTCCTATGATAGCTGTGATTCAAATGAGAAGTCTGACCTTTCCAAGCCTGAGCCTACACCCAAGCACACACCCCAGTCTACTTACAAGCCTTCTAAGGAAGCTGCTGAGGAATCAACTTCCAAGACAGTCTCTTCTGAAGACTTGTCTTTTAAATCTTTGAATAATCAGTCTGTTAAAAACAATTCCTTGAATGTTTCTAATTTAAGTACTTCTTCATGTAATCAAACATCTCCCTATTTGAATAAATCTTCCAAGAAGAAGACATGTTTTGTATGTGGAAGTAAATTTCATTTGATTAAGGATTGTGACTTTTATGAGCAAAGATTGGGTGCATGTGCTACTCACCAGAAACACAAATCTAAATGGACCAATGTTGCTAATATTCCACCTTATGTCCCACAAGCAGCTATCTACTGACTCTCATTGGAGAGGTTCAGTCCTGAGACCTTATGTGCAACCACCTAGCCCATACTTTAAACATGGTTATTGGCCTACATATGTTGACTCTATGTATGCGGGGATGGGATATGGGAGCACTGCTGTGAAGCCCTCAGCAGGTTGTTCTTGGACTAACAAGGGACCCAATTATCAATGGAGGACCAAGAACAATGGTGGATCCTCTAAATACTCTTGTCCTAAACCTGTGATCCACAAGGCAGGTTCAAGTCAGTAATGACTTGAACCTCCATTGTATACTAACTGTATGTATATATTTTATTGTTGTTTGTAGGATCATCCCCTTAAGCATAAGAATATTGGTATTGTTGATAGTGGTTGTTCCAGAAGCATGTCTGGGAACAGGGATATGATGCACAATTTTGTTCCTATAGAAGGAGGAGGCCATGTGACCTTTGGAGGAAGTGATGGGAGTATCACAGGGAAAGGCACCATAAAGACACCTCATCTGGATTTTGAAAATGTGTACTTTGTTAAGGAACTTCAGCATTTCAACTTGTTCTCTGTTTCACAAATCTGTGACACTAAGAATAAAGTTCTCTTCACTGAGAATGAATGTCTTGTGCTGTCTAAAGACTTCAAACTCCCAGAAGAAACTTCAATTCTGCTGAAAGTCCCTCGAACTCACAATTTATACACATTCAACCTTAATGAAGTTCAACCAGGTGGTGACCTCACTTGTTTGGTGGCTAAAGCATCTCTTGATGAGTCCACTAAATGGCATAGGAGGATGGCTCATGTGAATTTCAAGACCATTAACAAACTCTCTAAAATGGGTCTTGTTGAAGGTCTTCCCACCAAAGTTTTTACCAATGATCATAATTGTGTCGCTTGCAATAAAGGAAAACAACACAGAGCCTCTTACAAAGCTATCAATGCTATGAGCATCATTACTGAACCTCTTCAGTTGCTTCACATGGATCTGTTTGGTCCAACTCAAGTCAGAAGCATTGATCATAAGTACTTCTGTTTGGTGATCACTGATGGCTATAGCAGATTTTGTTGGGTTTTCTTTCTCAAAACCAAAGATGAAACATCTCAAGTGCTGACTGAATTCATCACTCTTGTTGAAAATCAGTTGAACAAAAAGGTCAAAGGTATTCGGTGTGATAATGGGACAGAGTTTAAAAATGCTGTTCTTATAGAACTCTGTGGGTCAAAAGGCATAAAGAGGGACTATAGTAATCCAAGAACCCCACAACAAAATGGGGTGGCTGAAAGAAAGAATAGGACCTTAATAGAGGCTGCTAGATCCATGCTTGCAGACTCTAAACTGCCCACTATGTTCTGGACTGAAGCTGTTGGCACTGCTTGCTATGTGCTAAACAGGGTGTCCATTACTAGACCACAACTCAAACCCCCATATGAACTTCTCTTTGGGAAGGTTCCTGTCATTCACTACCTAAAACCTTTTGGTTGTCAAGTGACCATTCTGGGAACACAGTGATCCATTGGGAAGTTTGATGAGAAGCTGATGATGGTTATATTGTGGGATATTCAGCTCATAGTAAGGCATACAGGGTGTACAACTTGCAAGCCAAGAAAATAGAGGAGACGTTGAACTTGAGATTTTTGGAAGATAAGCCTAATGTTCAAGGACAAGGTCATTCATGGTCCTTTGATCTTGACTACTTAACTGATTATCTGGGTTACCACAGACATCTGGCTAACCAAAATCTGAGGTCCTCAAGTGTCTCCAACTAACAATGCAGTCCCTTAGATGATGACTCACGAAAATGAGTTTGAAGATGATGAGCAACCCATACTTGTACCTTCTTTCACCCCTAACAATATTGCAGGTACCACCTCCAAGGATACTGCTGATTCGAGTGATGAAGATGACTCTCATTATCTTTGAGGACCTTGCTAGGCTCAGAACTCAAGAATTTGCAGCTAACTTGAAGCAGAGAAAACTGAATGGAGAGGTTGCTAATGAAGAGAGTCGTTGGAAACCATGTTTCTGCTGAAGTTGATTCTGTCACTCCTACCTTCCCCAAATCTGCTGAAGGCTATGTTGTTCCTTCTCAAGTATCTTCAGACTTTGGTGAACCCTATACACGCTTTCCAAAACCTTCAGATCTTGGAAATCATCAACCCAAAGCTGGCATCTTCACCTCACCCTCTTATGATGCTGAATTTGAACCAACCATCACTAATCTTGATTCATCCATTGACGTCAACCCCACTACTACTCAGAGGATCAACATAGCTCATCCTCAATCCAACATTATAGGTGATCTTCTGGCACCTGTTAGAACTAGAAGGGCTATCACCAGTCCTCAGTTTGGACAGATTGCTTTTCTCTCTTATGTCTCCAACCAGCAAAGGGACAATCACACAGACTTCAAGCATTGTCTGTTTGCTTATTTTCTTTCTCAAGTGGAACCAACCAGTGTTTCTCAAGCTCTTGATGATTCAAGCTGGCTTGAAGCAATGCAAGAAGAGATGCAACAATTTCACAACCAGAAAGTTTGGATTTTGGTTCCACTCCCTGATGGCAAATATGCCATTGGGACAAAGTGGGTTTTGAAGAATAAGAGAGATGCTCGGGGTGTTGTGATAAAAAACAAAGCAAGATTAGTAGCTCAAGGATTCAGACAAGAGGAAGGAATTGATTATGATGAAGTGTTTGCACCTGTTGCCCGAGTTGAAGCAATTCGCATTTTCTTGGCATATGCTTCATACATGGGTTTCATGGTGTATCAAATGGATGTCAAGGGTGCTTTTCTGTATGGTGAGATTGAAGAGGAGGTCTATGTCACTCAACCCAAGGGATTTGAAGACCCTGATCACCCAAATCATGTCTACAAGGTGGTTAAAGCTCTTTATGGTTTACATCAGGCACCTAGAGCTTGGTATGCTCGGCTTTCATCGTTCCTGCTGAAGCATGACTATAGAAGAGGTGCTATTGATAAAACTCTGTTCCTCAAGAAGAATTACTCAGACATCATTCTGGTGCAAGTGTATGTGGACGACATTATTTTTGGTTCCACAAACGAAGCTTGGTGCAGGGAATTCGAGGAACTTATGAAGGGTGAATTTCAAATTAGTGCTATGGGAGAGCTTACTTTCTTTTTGGGTCTCCAGGTTCAGCAGAAACAGGATGGCATCTTTATCGTCAAGATAATATGTGAGGGACATATTGAAGAAGTTTGGTATGGAAGGTGTTAGGACTGCCACAACACCTTATGAAGCTCCAAAGGCTAAAGCAAATAATGAACCAGATCTACCTGTGAATGTTCATCTGTACAGGTCCATGATTGGTTCATTGATGTATTTGACAACTTCAAGACCTGATATTACATTTGCTGTGAGTGTTTGTTCTCGACATCAAGTCACTCCACTTGCTTCCCATCTCAATACTGTCAAGAAGATCTTTAAGTACCTCAAAGGCCAACCTCTTTTAGGCCTTTGGTACCCAAAGGAATCTCCTTTCAAGTTGGAAGCATATAGTGACAGTGATTATCTTTGGTGCAAATCTGGATAGAAGATCAACAACTGGGGGCTGCCAATTTCTTGGCAAGAGGTTGATTTCTTGGCAATGCAAGAAACAAACCATCATGGCCACCTCAACTACTTGAAGCAGATGCACGTTGCTGCTGCAAATTGCTGTGGACAAGTCCTTTGGATTCAGAACCAATTACTGGACTATGGGTACAACTTTATGAACACTACAATTCATATAGATAATCAAAGTACCATCTGCATAGTAAAAAATCCAGTTTTTCACAGTCGAACGAAACACATTGAAATCAGGCACCACTTTATAAGAGATGCTTATGAAAAACATTTGATAAAAGTGGCTAAAATCCATACTGATGATAATGTGGCAGACTTGTTAACAAAAGCGTTTGATGGACCAAGGTTTCAACACCTCGTGATCAATATTGGAATGTTAAACCCTTGACTGCATAGTTTGAGGGGAGGCATAGGCCTCAGGGGAGGCATATGCCTCAGGGGAGGATTTTGTGCAAACTCTGCATTATTTTTGTACATTATTTTGTTTAACTAACACTAACTTCTAATAATTCTCTAGTTTGTTTTGTTTTTGTTGTTTGTGTGTGTTTTTATGTCTGTTTTGCAGTTGTCTGTACTGCATTTTGTCTGTTCATTATCTGGATTGCAGTTTGTATATCCCTGATCAAGATCAAATTCATCAAGTGTGGTTCATGAGTATATGGTCAAAATAGCTAAAAGAGTGTTGCTTGTTTCTTCTGAAATCAATGGTACTGAAGCAAACAATTTGATTCCACTGAAGTTATAATACTGAAGAAAAGAAATTGAAGTCAAATTGTTCATTCATTCATTCAAGAAACAGTTTACAACTTACAGCTTACATAAAGTCAACCTACTACTATGCATCCTCAAGATACGAGCTGTACACTTAAGCTAAGCCTAATCTAGTGTATATCCTTCATTCCGAAATCTAAGTGAATGTTGGATATGCATTTGATGCTGGCTTTGCTTTCGTAGGTCTTGCATAACCACCCATTCCACTTAACTGGCTGGTTGGATATGCATGACCAACTCGATGAAGATGCTAAGGACCAAAATGGGAGGATGGATTGATGCAACCGATTGATGATGACGATGACCACGCAGGATGACGTAGAGAACTAACGTGTCCTGTGTGCTTCATCTATTCATTTCAACCAAAATGCAATCGATCCACCCTCCTTAAGCCCTTCTACTATACGATGTGTGTTCATGCACCAAAAGATGGAGCAGTGAGACCAAGAACCACCTCTCTATCTTTGGGGAGTGGCAGATTCCTGGCACGAGGTCTTTGTGGAGACCAAGATGCTGGAGGTTGGGAGTAAGACGTTCCCTCCTTATAGGAGTCATCAGAATCATCAGCAGATTCACTTGGATTCACTGCACTGTCATCTTCTGAAGAAGGAAGAAAGGGTGATTTATTTGGTCGTGGATAAGGTTGAGGAAAGTAATGGAACCATGGGTTTGATTCATCACTTGATGATGATGAAGAGGATGATGAAGATGAGGAAGTGAGATCTATGATCTCAGGTTTGGTATTCATGGTGCAATTCTGTTAATTTGTTTGATTTTGCATCTAGGGTTTATGGTAATTATTTGGGGATCTTGATGAAGAGATGAGTTACATTGGGATCATTTTATAGACGGGTTCGAGGTTCAATGAGTTTAATGCAAGTGGGTGACACAGTAATTCTAGAAACTTACCGAAGATATTCTAATCTTTTATGCATACTGCTGAAGTTATAACTTCAGCAGATTGATCATGTGTTCCTGCTGAAGTATTGTGTTGGGTTGGGTCAAAGATGTAGTACACATCAGCAATGGTCAACCAAACGGTCAATTTTCCCTTGACTTTAATTTGGGCAAAAACTCAATCCACCATCACTCTCTTCAGAACAAACAAATTCTCTCTCATTCCGCTTTCACAATCACTCACCACTTCAAGTATCATAACCCTAATCACTTATATCCCTCATGGCTCTTGAGTTTAAACATGATCACAACAAAGTTGCATTTCTGGGAAACGGCAAGGGATATGAACTGTACGAACCTATGGTGGAATTCCTGAAAAGGTCAAAGATTTGCTATGCTCTATCTCATTCTCCAAATGAGATATATGAGCCACTGATCACTCAATTTTGGGAAACTGCTGAGAAGAGGAGCGAGACAGAGATTAGGGCTGTGATTGATGAAACAGAGTACATTGTGACCGAGGACCTGATCAGGAGGAAGCTTCACCTGGAAGATGCTGAAGGAGTATTTCACTCTAATCAGGAAGATGTGCTTAATGGGCTAAGGGCTATTGGGTATCGAGGAACAAGAACAGATATGTGGCTAAAGAAGGAACTCTGCCCAAAATGGAGGTTCCTGGTTCACACACTGCTCCAATGCATGAGCAACAAGACTGGAGGATGGGACCAGTTCTCTACACGACTGGGCTATGGTATTGTGTGTCTTTCACAAGGGGTAACTTTCAATTTTTCTAAGTATATTTTTGAAAACTTGGTTGAAAATATTCAAAAGACAAAGGGAAAATTTTTAATGTACCCCAGGTTTCTTCAAATGATTTTAGACACCTCTACCCAGGCCCAATCTTTCTATCCCATAGGTACTTTAACTGCTAAATTGTTTGCTACAATGAAAACCCACTTTCAGGGGGAACATCATCCCTTGCTAGCAGCCATGTTGCCCCAAGGTAATGAGGCTGCTGATGAGGAGAATGTGGCTCATAATCCTCCTTCCTCACCTGTTGCTACTGATGGTAATCCATTGGTTCACATTGATGAGGGCCCATCTTCAACTGTTGAAGCAACTCATGTTGCTCCAGTCCAACCACTATGTCCCTGTCCTCCACCCACTCTAGCTACTCATGTTGAGTCAGATCTCATAGACCACCCACCAAGTCCTGTGAGGAATCCTCTCGATGAAGATCTTCCTCACATTGAGCATGACCAAGTTACTTCTGAAAGGTCCAATGAGGCTCCCCTTACCACAGAGCAATCTGCTGGTGGAGCTGAGGACCCCATTACACTCTCATCTGTGTATGCTCTTGTCAACAGGTATGCTGCAGAGGTTAATAGTCTGAAAAAGGAGCTTGCAGAGACCAAGTCTTCTCTTGGGGTTAAGATTGAAGAACTGCGAAATCAGGTCAAGGTCTTAGAGCACAAACTAAAAGGGGCCTCCAAAAGGAAACTTGTGGTTTCCTCTGATGAAGAACAAGAAGGTCCTCATTTTGTCTCTGACATGTTGGCTGCTGTCTCTCTCAATGATCCTTTATCATTAGCCGCCACTTCCTCAAAGAAGAAGGAGCCTGTCCTTTACAAAAGAAGGAAGAGATCTTATTTTCATAAGGTTTCTTCTGAAGCTTCAAAGGAACCTGGGGTTGATAAGGATGCATCTGCTGATGTACTTATGGAGGATGTATCTTCAGATCCTCATCAATCTGCATCAGTTCAAGAACCAACATACCTTTCCCCCTCAGCAGATCTGTCTGACATTGCTACTATGACCACTCCAGTTGATGATCAGCATCAACATGTTGACCTAGGTACTACTACAGAGGTACCTGTCATTGATTTAACTGAAGAAGAGTGTGCAAGAACCTGATGATAAAGGGAAACATGTCATCACTGAAGATGAGCTTGGTCCTGACCTGGTGAGTGAGGTGGAAAGACTAGGTCAAGCAAGTAGATTGGCTGAGTTTGAGAAGTCAAAGGAAAGTGTAGCATTGGCTAAACAACTTGAAACAGAGAAATTTTCATCTTTAACTCCTGAGAGAAGAAAAGAACTCGATGAACTGAGGGTTCAGATGCCTGCTGAACACTGGGATATTCTAACTCAGCAAGTCATTTCAAGACCTTCTCTAGCTCAAAGTATACTAGGTGGTGATTTCCTCAGTGACAATTATGTGGAGCGAATGATGGCTCAGGGAAGACAAAGGAGGCAAGAAGCAATTGCACAAAAGAGGGCCATCCAAGCTCAGAAGGCCAAAGACAAACCCCCTACTAAAGATGAAATAAGAAGGGTGGTGAAGAACCAATGCTCAATGTACAACTCTGGGTTAACAATGAAACAAGTCAAGGCTTTTCCTGATCATGTCCTGTATCGCAAATATAACCAAATCATGAAGGAAAGATCATCATCCTCAGCACCTTCTACCAACTTAAAAAGGATTTCAGAGAATGAAGCTGCTCCAGAAGCCAAAAGACTCAAGGCTGATGATGCTCCAACCAAGGAATCCTCTCCAGTCATTCCTGCTGAAGCAACTTCTGAAGTTGCTTCCTCTACTGTCAAGGGTCAATCTGCTGAACCATCTTCCATTTCTCCTGAAGCACCTGAAGCATCAACTCCCTCTCCCTCAGTGGCACCTGTTGTCACACTGGAAGATTCTGAAGTAAAGGAAGCTGATCTCACAGAAACTAAAACAGAGAGGGCTATAAAGATATTCCACAGGATGAATGCACTTCGCGCTCCAACCAAGTCTCAATCTACCGGTTCAAGCCCTACTACAAATGCACAAGATGAAAATGCTCCCTCTAGGGATATCTATCAGCCTGGGAGGAGAAAGAAGAGTATGGCCAAACGATCTTATTTGGATCTTGAAGCTGATGACTCCACTTTCATTATAGAAGGGTCTACTGCTGATTTTCCTGATGGAAATTCAGATGAGGTGTTAGAGTGGAAATTAAAGGATGATGATGAATGATGTTCTTCTTCGAGGGACTCCACTTCAATAGAATTCACCTTTCTAAAGGAAATTCTACACTTGGTAGACAGGGCAGACTTACTTTCTCTGTTCACTCAAGTTACCACCTATTATTGCAACAAGGAACCACAAGGTTCTGGGATGTTCTTACCAGGAGATCTTCAAGTTCTGTTAAACTCCCACATTCCCAATAGCAAAGCATCTTCCATTTGGGAACACTCACATCGGTGGAAGCTTACATCCTGGAGATTCTATCCTCTCCCTCGTGTGCATGTGCTTGAGACTAAGGGTGGAATCACTGTGTGCATGTTGTCTGAAAGAAAGTATCCTTTGCCTAAAAGACTTATGGAAAAGATGCTGAGTCAGAAATTGGAAATTCCTCCAGATCCTGTGGGAAATGAAAGACAGTCTGCTTTAACACTGGTGGGATTGATCAAAACTCAACTTCAACAACTGCAATAGGCCTATTCGTCATCCATATCAGGACACTTGGTACTCTCTGCACTACTTTGTTTTGTTCATTTAGTTTGCTTTATTTATGTTATTTGTCTATTTTTGTCTAATTTTTTTTTTAAGTACAAGACTTTCATAAAAAGAAAACTCACAACATCTTTTTAAAAATAGTGATAGCGTTTATTTAATAAAAATTAGGTTTTAATTTTCCTTTTCAACTTATTATTAATTTTTTTTCAGTTTTATATTTTATTCTTAGTTAAAAAAAAAAAAAAAAAAAAAAAAAAAAAAAAAAAAACTAACTTTTTTGCAGGTTTGTTTGTTGTCCAATTCTGATGGTCTTTAACTCACCGGATGTACCTTGTGTATGTCAAAGAGTTGGCTAGTCCAAAGGGTACAGCTTTGGTAAAGACACATCAAATCTGTTGATAGCTGTAATGGTTTGCTCAAAATCATAGGGTATGCAACCACCCATGCTTCACTGCTGAGGGTTGTATGGTCATCAATTCACCATGGTCTATTCCTTTTTGGAATCCAAGAATTGGCTAGCCCACATGTGTATGGCATGTGGTAAAGGCAACTGAATCCATATTTGGTTTTCAATTCACCAATTCTAAGAATTGACTAGTCCTGAGCAAACGGCTACAGGTAAAGACAAGACAAATCCGTTTATATGGTTGCTGGTTTGCCAATAAATCATATGGTTATCAATGTACCATAGTTTTCGAACTCAAACATGTGGCTACTCCAGTAGTAATGGCTATTGGTAAAGAGACATCAAACCCATTAATTTCAATGATTCACCTCTCACAGGAGTTAACACACCTGGAAGTGATGAGAATAGTATTGAACTTATATGTTTTGATGTACACGATGTCATATGTTGCTGCAAAGATCTGGTGCTTCACAGTTAAGTCATCATAGAGTTGTTCTTCTTCTGAATCTTTGTTGCTAATCCTCAAGATACTGGCCATTCATAGCTCAGAAGTGTTTAAGAAATGGGGAAGATCTTGCTTGGGAATTTTTCGTAAACTGGTACAATCCTCAACAGCATTATCGATCTATCAAGGAAACTGGAACTTAACCTAGTCAAATTCCAGTTTAGGGGAGGATTGTTGGGAATTAAGGTAAACTACTGATTCTGCCGAAGAGATTCTGCCGAAGAAGAAAGGATTCTGCTGAAGTTATACTTCAGCAGAAGTGCTAAAGCAGATATTGTGTTGCTGCTGAAAGTGCGAACCACGTAGGAGAGATAAGCTCAGTATAGAGTAAAAGTCAGCGCCGTATTAAAGATAGGTTGGCGCCGTATTATGTAGAGCTTAATCAGAATAAACAATATGATGAACAAAACAATATGATTAGTTGCATGCTTGTCTAGATGCATGCTTGGTCTAAGTTAGTATTAGGAGCGTACATTGTAAACGCTCATTTAGGTTTCTTGCCCATATAAGGAACCATTATAGTTTGTAATAGATAAGCTTTTCTTAAGTCTTTTCAAGTCTTGTAAAACATCTGAAACATAGAGTTTCTATAATCAAAAGATCCATAGAGGATCAAAGAGTTCTTAGTTATTGTAACTTGTATTTAATTTCCGCTACAAAATACAAGTTGTAGAGATCTTCTATTAGTTTGCTTGTGATTACATAGGCAACACTAACGATCTCCGAGTGCTTAAAGATCTATCAAGGTCTTTGTGTTCAACAATAATATATTTGAGAAACAACCTCGCCGAGTGGCAGCCGATGGAGTTGATTGCGTGGGTGAAGGCTGAGTTCGTGCATTACGTGCATCTATCCGTAGAACAGTAACAATAATTGAGATATTCGTTGACGTTGGATACCTAGTGAAAAACATGACACACAAGGTTATACAAAAACATGCATAAAAAAACGGATGCCGTAAGTTTACGAAGAGCCAAACCTGTTACAGCACCCGATTGTCTGGTTTGAGGAAATCCTTTTTGATTTCTGCCAATTTCCTGGCCTTCACGAACAACAATAGAATTAGAGACAGTTAGTACCTTTCACCTTTTTTGTCATTCACTTAGAAGAGTTATAAAAAAATGCAACATACAAAAAACGCGTAAAAAGTTTGAAGAAAAAACAGATACCAGAAGTTTATGCAAAAGCGGGATGAGACACACCTGTTGCAACAGGTATGTTTGTAGTTTGAGCAAACCCCGTCTGATCAGCCTGGAATGCACCAGCTTCACGGCCCGAGAAACTATAGGAAGCCGATTGCGCACAGTTGCCAGCAGTATCACTCGATGAACCAAAGGCGTTGCTTGCAGATCGAACATTTCGTGACTGAAAATCGAGAATGAATAGCCCACGTGTTGTTTCTGCAATAAGCAAACGAATAGCTAGAGGTTGGTTATAAAGTAATGACCAAAAAAGATAACGGTAAAAAAACTTGGCGAACCTCACCGGCGTAGCTCGGTTTATGTACAGGTGGACGTCCTAGGGATCCCTATCTTTTGTGATCTGCCATTAAAACATTTTATCATAACACTCGATATGCAACATAAACGAAATAACAAAAATGGAAACAGTAGCCTTTAGTAATTATGATCAAACTAACGATGCACCAATGGTACCAGTCCAGCCAGTAGCCATGCTTCCAACGCTTGATACATCAACTATCAAAGATCTTAATCTGATTCAGAAGCATGAAAAGGACTGATTGTCGCTACATGAAGTAACGCTTGATACATCAACTATCAAAGATCTTATGATCAAACTAACGATGCACCAATGGTACCAGCAGACCCACTGACATACATTTGTATGCAGTAACATATACACTTCAGACCCTATGCCAGACAAACCACTATTCCAAACAGCCCATGTCCAAAACCATTATCCCAAATAACCCATGTCCCAAACTGTCTTCACAGGGAAAAGTGCAGCAGCGGGAATAACTCTCATACACAATACTTGCAGCCTACCCATCTGCAGATACTTGCATCCAAATCAGTACCAAATTACTGTAACTGAAAATTTGTTGGACCCAATAACCATTGTTTTTGTTGCATCCGAATCATAACCAAACCATGTATTAAAGTAACCACCGTGTGCAGCGAACTATTTCTGCTCCCCCCTCTCAATTGTATCATTTCATCTTAAAGATTTTACAGTTTTTAATGTATCTCACTTGGGTTCTATCTAGATTTCTGGAGATTATGGCTCCCATATTCTCTCGTTGCTTGCCGGTGATTTTTTTATGCTTATTTGTGAATTTTCTTATAGAAAAGCGTTGTTTGGCATTATGGTATAAATGCGTCTATATTTTATCATGTGAGATGCAAGTTCAACTATAAGAAGTTGTGATAACTTCAAGTATCTCAGTAAGCTCTAGAAATAATTTGATTATGGTTTAGAACAGATTAACGTTATAACGGTGAAAAAAGAAACTTTACCTTCATATTGAGATTTGATATAAAGGCAGTGCATTCGTCACTATATAGCTTGGATTTATCAGGTATGGTGTCATTGGTTTTTGTGTTGTTCTAACGTCCACCCCACAACAGCATGTCCGGCTTCATGATAAGCTACAATACGACGTTCGAGCTTGCTTATCACCTGTTTCAATAACACAGAGTTAGTAGAGGTGACAACATAGATAATTAGTTTATGAGTCAAATGAATTTGCGTAGAAGTCTATACTTTTCAATGCAACCTTCTAAGTTGTTTTATAAATATGGTTCATTATCTGAATATGTTTATAAATATGGTGCATGATCTAATAGATTATTAGTTCAGGTTGCATGTGCTAAATATGATTCAGGTTACTTTCAACATGTTAACCGGTTCAATCACATTTGACCCATCATCTGTTCCATTAATTTTCTGATTTGACCTTAATGATATAAAACCTAACCCATTCCTAAGCAAATGGTCAAAATTGTCACATCTAAGTATTAGGCATATTAACATGTGAGAAAAAGAGAAACTGACTATTGCTTTTTCCCATAGCATCCACCATAGCACTGGCTTTGCTCAACCTGAGGCGAACAGATTAAAAACATGAATCAATTTATTTGGCTACTTTATAGCTACATAATTACATTTTGATCATTAAATGAACCTGCTTACTTGCAGGACTACAACCCCATGAAAGTCTGATAGTTTGTCCACCAAACTGGGTTCCTTGCAACATTCTTAAAGCATACTCGACCCAGCTTCTGCATATGCACAAATAGAATATAGAATATTAATTAGCACTATCAAGTCCAGTTTCAATTCAAATAAAACGACCCATCTTAACCTGATCACGTTTAAACCCGTTACTCATCTCTCCCAACACACACATCTTACAAAGTTTGATCAATCGCAATGATATGTGCTTTGCACGTTTCAAAACTTTACGAATTTAGAAACTGTCTACTCGAATTTAGGGACGCAACAGATTTATATGCAGATGAAGTCACAGTAGGGTGAGTCATAAACGGCTTTACTAAACCTGATGCAAGCTTCTCTGTGTTCCAATTCCGTCTGGATAACATTGCAAAGGCTGAAGCAATGCGCGACTTTCTCTTCAACCCAAGTTTAAACTATCCAATATTTTGATAAAAATCGTCAATAAATGTGAGTTAAAAAAATACCTCGTTGCTTGTTGTGGCTATTGGCTCGTGATTGGAGCAATTCTTTGGTAGCGCAGCACCACAAAGACCTTCATTATCAGCATATATTGATGAAGTATACGACTGTAATTGAGTTCCTGCCAAATAACAAAAACATTGTCGATGCATGAAAAATCAATTTTATGTCATTAGTAATTATCGAATAGAATGGAATACCTTGATTAAGGAGCCTTTATAGTAAGCCAATATATGATGATGAGACGCGTTATCAATAGAATCATCATCGCGATAAGATGAATAACAATCTTCTTCTTCACCACTGCTAATGCACATATGAGAATAACCTAAACATTAAAAGTATTTATCATTCACAAAAAAACTAGCTTATGTGATTACCTTAGGGTCAAGATCCTCGATGATGCTACGTGATGATTCTGGCGGTTGAAAAAAAAGGGTTTGGAACATGATGGAGGTGAAAAACATACGTGCCCTTCATATAACAAATTCGAATAAGGCTTTACATTAAATAAGGCTGCACAACAAAGGATACGATCTAGAAACATTTACAAATAAGGCTTTACATTGGATGAAGAGCATTGAGTGAAAAAAAAGTGACTAACCTTGATGATATAATCACTGATCAAAGTAGTTTTCTGTCCTGGAACATACGTGCCCTTCATGAAAGCATCAATATCATCATCATTGTATGCTTTTCGTTAGTTAATTTCTCCATATTGTGTCCGTGAACAAACTAAATCAGTTCTGCCAAAACACCTAAAAGTCCTATCCTAATTAACTGCATATCCTACATATAACTCAATAATATCTGCAGATTTAATCACTTATAAATCGTATCCTAACATCATTATGCTACATTTATCGTAACTAAATCACCACACATTATCCACAATAGCTAATGATTCAATTCAATCACACATAAATCCTTTCCTAACGTTTTTACGCAAAGAAACCAACAATATGTAAAAGATATAACAAAGACCATTAGGGTTTTTAGGAAATAAGAGGCGTACCTAGGGCTGAGAAAAAAAACGACTTGATCTTGATTTTGATTTGTAGAAAGTGATGGCAGGTTGATATTTTGAATAATAATATGAAAATTATGGGTCGGTTAATTAATGGGTTATCCTAACCTAATTGTCCTCTACTTTCAACTAATTTTACATGAAACAAAATTTAAATTTGAGATACATGTGAGACTTAAAAGGATAATTAAAGACACCAGAATTCATCAAAACCATAAACAATAACTGAAACTTGAAGTGAACTTACAATCAAGACCTCCTTCACCAATCTTCTGGTTTTATTGAATCTCAGTAAAAAGTTTGGAGCTTGGTGACTCAGAAAGAATTGGATGATGCTTATGTTCAAGAAACTCTAGGGTTTTAGAAATCTACCTTTTGGAATGAATGAATTTTATTATGGTTTTGAGAAAAATACTGAGGGAAAAATAATAAAAATTGAGACAGTCGACTACATTGAATTGCAGATTACAATGTATTTAGATTAGGAGTCAAAATAATTCAAGGATTTTATATATTAGGGCTTGCGAAATATATTAAAAAAACATGTTGCTTAAGTGGTTAAGATACATGCTTTTATTTCAAACAACCATGGTTCGAACCATGTAAGTGTCATTTTTTACAATTTATTTCGAAAATAATTTCTTAGGTGGCATCAAAATGTGATGACTGTGAATGTGTGCTTGGTGGCATTAGGATGCCAAGTGGCATTATGACGTGACATGTCTCCTCTTATATATATATATATATATATATATATACATATATATATATATATATATATATATATATGACAAAAGTTCGGTACGAAACAAAAAAAATCTAAAGAACAAATCCTTACATCTCAGCCGTTGATCTAATTTTCATCCAATGGTTACATTTACTTTCATCCATCTCAATCATTTAACTGCAAGGGTACGTATGTAAATTTATTTCATACTTTTCATTTACACTTCATAACAGACACTCTTTCTCTCTCACTAAAGATTCATCTTCATCATATCTCAACTTTTTTCAATCCTAATAATAACCAACTTTTTACTAAATAATGTGCTTCTCAATGCCGGCGGTGGCGGAGCTAGATTCTTGTGGTGGCGTTATCAGCGTTGTGAGATCAAGAGATAACGGAATCGAGAACTCCGGTGGCGGAAATAATGAATCGGATTGAGAATAGTCGTCGTTACCGGAGTATTGGTGGAAATATGAACATATTTGTAGCTTTAACAGAATACCAGTGACGATGATTGTTATTATTAATATAAGGGCGGTGGTCATAGTCCCGGTCACGGTCATCGCTTCGTCTCGTGAATCACAGTCACGTTGTCGTTCCAGTGGATGTGGTGATTGGTTTTCGGGTTCGTGTAACTTGTTGTTATTTTCTTCGTCTTCGTTGTTGTTGTCGTTGGGTTCTGGACTATTTTCGTGGTCAACGGTGTCGATGGGGATATTCATGGTACTGCTTGTTCATAAGGCTTCGTATTGTGTGGTGGAGTTGTAGCAGAAATGGTTAGATGGCGGGAAAAGCGATGGTTGAGGTATGTAAGGTTGTTACGAGTTGGTTTAGTGAATGTAAGATTGAATTTGAGTAGAAATTGGCTCGTTACTAAAAAGATGAAATTATACAGAATCCCACGGGATTTATACAAATCACAAGTGAATTTTTTACGAATCCCGTGGGATTTTTCTGGACGGAAATTTTGAAAAAAAAAAGTTCGTCTTTTTACGAATCCCGTGGGATTTTTTTTGAATCCCGTGGGGTTTTTTTACGAATCCCGTGGGATTTTTTTACGAATCCCGTGGGATTTTTCTGGACGGAAATTTTGAAAAAAAAAAGTTCGTCTTTTTACGAATCCCGTGGGATTTTTTTTGAATCCCGTGGGATTTTTTTACGAATCCCGTGGGATTTTTTTTGAATCCCGTGGGATTTTTTTACGAATCCCGTGGGATTTTTCTAGACGGAAATTTTGAAAGAAAAAAAAGTTCGTCTTTTTACGAATCCCGTGGGATTTTTTTACGAACTCTGTGGGAGTTTTTTACGAATCCCGTGGGATTTTTCTGGACGAAAATTTTGAAAAAAAAGTTCGTCGAAAGTGTATAAAAGTGCATATCAATAGAAAGATGATTTTTTTCTCGTCGCGATGGTGTATTTTTTATAGCTTGAAGATTTACCGTTTGCAAGATATGTGTTTTTAAAAAATGGTGGAAAGTGGGTTTTTATAGAATTACATTTTTACCCTTTCTTTGTTAATTTTTGCTTTCATCTCAACCATTGGATGAAAAGATGATGAATGGTTGAGATCTTATGATTTGTTCTTTAGATTAGATGTGTTTTGTATTGATCTCACCTCATATATATATATATAGTGTAAGGTTATTTTCAGAACCAGAAAAAGGTCGAGAACTGCGAGAACCGATCCTAGCCATTGGATTATGTTATCAATGGTTGAGATTGCACATGGTATTTTTGTAAATAAATATGTTAATTTTCCAGCATTTATTGGAGAGTGGAGGGCAAAATTGACATTTTAACATTCAAGTTTTTTTGGTAACTGATATCACTTGCGTCATTTTAGAACTATTATTGGGGAGGTTAAAATCATCAAACCAATTTTCTCTGCAACCCTGACTTATTCTCACAGCCGTCATTGTTTATCTCTCTCTCAAACAAACCACTGCCATCATCTCCTCACACAAACCACCACAAATCATGACCCCTACCAACCGATCCCTACATCTCTCTATCCCTTCATCAAGATCTGGGTACGCAATCGTATTTGTTTTATTGAAGATCTGGGTACGCAATCATTAATATCCCTTCATCAAGATCTGGGTACGCAATCGTATTTGTTTTATATGATTCGTTTTTTATATGAATCTATAAAAAAGGGTAGCAATCGTATTTGTTTTATGGAAAAAAGGGTAGCAATCGTTTTTTATATGAATCTATAAAAAAGTTGTACGCAAATCATTTTATTGATAGGTTTCATCAATAAAAAAGGGTAGCAATCGTTGGTTTGTTTGTTCTTCTTCTTGTTCGAACCAGGAGAAACACCAAAGGGTGCGTTGGTTTGTTTGTTTCGGACAACGCAACAGCCCCAAAAGGGTGTTGTTTGTGCGTAACAGCAGCCCCAAAGGGGTGTGTTGTTGCTCTCGGTTTACAGCCACACCACAAGATGGTGTTTGGCTTCGGTTGAGTCACCACAACAGCAACACCAAGGGTGTTTACATGTTACTACTGTCGAGTCTATGAGCCACCACAAGGGTGTTTATTTGATCCTGGTTCTCGACTGGAAACACACCCAAAAGGGTGTTTGTTTTGTGCCGCTCGAACCACCACAGAAACCCACTTGGGGTTGGTTAGTATATTTTTGGTTTTCAATTCTTTCTATCTTATTATTAAGCTTATAGCTTATTTGTTTTGGCTTTGGGTTCGACTTGAAACCACGACCCTTAAGGGTGTTTGTTTGTCTGCTATCGCACTCCACCCCAAAGGGGTGTTTGTTTTGCGTGTCTCAGCCGAAGCTAGGGTGTTGTTATTGTTTATTTGTTGTTATGACATACCCAGATAGGGTGCTTGTTTGTTCGTTTATTTCAGTCGCAAGGGAGTCATTATTTATGCTTTCCAGATTGAGTAGAAAACCACTAAGGTGCGTTAGTTGTTTTGGTACGGTACGACCACACCTTCATAGGGTGTTCGTTTAGTTTGATTTAACAAGACACCAAAGGGTGTCGAGATGATGTTATTCTTCGAGCTTATTTGTCCACCAATACAAGGGTGTGTTTATTTTTGATCCTCGGCTACTAAGAAAGTTGTACACAAGCTTTAATCAACTTTAATTTTATTTAGGTTATTTCCAGATTAGGTTTGGTTTGATGGCTGTTGTGCACATGTGTTTTTTGAGTGTGCATATGTGTTTTTATAGTTTCGATTATAATGAGCAATGTCAAGTATAATGCGCACATGTGTTTTTTTGAGTGTGCATATGTGTTTTTATAGTTTCGATTATAATGAGCAATGTCAAGTATAATGCGCACATGTGTTTTTTTGAGTGTGCATATGTGTTTTTACAGTTTCGTAGACACTCGTGCACATGTACACAAGCTTTAACTATTATTTGTTTGTGTGTTTTTTTGAATGTGCATATGTGTTTTTTTGAGTGTGCATATGGATTAGGATAAATATATGTTAGCCTAGATGGATTAGGATAAATATATGTTAGCCTAATTTTTTATAAGTTTTTTACATTTGGTATAGATAAAAAAAATTAGATGGATTAGGATAAAAAATTATAAGTTTTTTACATTTGATATTTGCAGCAAATTAGCCTAGTGCTTTGTTAGCCACACTTGTATTTGTATATCTTGTTCTGGTTGATGCCTTTGATATTTTTACAAGGAACCTCTACATTCTACAATACCATGTGAATTTTACTTACAGTCAGGTTCATGTCAAATTGCTAACCCTTGTTTTTGTAAATTCTGAAACAGCATGGCTGAGATTCTCACCCGCTACCAAAGCTATAAGAAGATGGAGAAGTTAATACGCGTACAGGAGGTGTGTAAGTACAGCTCAGCAACCAATTTCTATACATCCCTGTTTATGTGAATGCTGCTATAAATTTAAAGCTGTAGCTTTTTACTGTTAGTATCCATTCCAATAAAATCTTTGCATCTCTTATCCTAACAGGCTAACATGTACACTAGTGCTCAAGCTGATACTTAATGTTTAACAGTATATAGAGGATTAGTTAGTTACCTTGCAGACATTTATCATACATGTAGACACTATCAGATGTCTGGTTAACTATTAAAATGCGATGTCTGATTCATTTTGCTTATTATCTGTTTAGATACTATCAGATGTCTGGTTAACTAAAGTGTGCATATGTGTTTGAAGGTACACCCAAAATTAATGAAATGGGTTTGCACATGTGTTTAGATTTTTCATATATGTTTGCTAGTTGTTTATGATATAAATAACAATTTTTTTTGTTTTCAGGTATTGAATATGTTTGATAAAGATGAGGATAATGACCAGTATAGGAAGTGCACACGTGTCTTCAGCAAACATATACCTTCTAAAGATAATTTGATTGTGATAAAGATGTAAAGACACATGTGCACATTGACGCATGCGAATACATGTACATACAAAGATCACGAGTCTCTTATTGCGTTAATTATTATTAGTGCACACATGTATAATCGATATATTGTACTCGCATTTTTTTAGACATATGTATAATGTTTATGTTATTGAATTTCAGTTTTTGAATATTAAAGAATTGTACGCTAAAACATATGTGCAATTATCTTCTTAAGTGAAACACATACCATACTTTTAAAAAACATAAATGTTAAAAAAAAACTATTCAAAAATTTAAGTGGTTTAAGCAATTGAAACACATACGAACGAAGAAAAACACATATTTAAAAAAACACATGTGCACATTGACTTATATGAGAAAAACACATATGCATGTTACTTTTTGAAATCATGAAGAAAAAAAAAATATTTTTCCAAAAAAAAAAAAAAAAAAAAAATCCTAAAATTTAGGAACAAAAAAAACGTTTTTTATTAAAAAAATCAAAAAGAAAATAAAAAATGTACTTTTACTATTATGCCCTTTTGAATTAAATAATAAAATTAAATATCCAAAAAAATCTGATTGGTTGATGCTGGTTCTCGACCTTTTCTTGGTTCTGAAAAGAACCCTTCCCTATATATATATATATATATATATATATATATATATATATATATATATATAGGGGGCCTTTATTTTGAGAACTCTGTTAAGTGCGAGAACTGCGAGAACTCCTCTAGACCAATGAGATTCTTTTAAATATTAAAGATTATTATTTAATCTAAAGGGTATTATAGTAAAAGACAATTTTATAATTTTTAAATTTTTTATTAAAATCCATTTTTAAATATCTCATTTTTTTTTAAGCATGCATGTGTCTATAAAGTCAAGGTACATACATGTTTTTTTTAAATAATATAAATTTACATGATTGTACATTAGTTTAAAAATCAAATAATTTTACTTAAAAATGTAATTGCATATGTGTTTCTGCGGTATATTTTATAAACTTCTTAAATAAAAACTAAAAACATAAATTATAATCGTAACCTTTCGATTTATTACAAACCAAGAACATAATATAATACACAAATTTGTATATAAAATGAAATACAAATCAAATGTATTATTTCGAATATACATATGCACGCCTTCTAAGAACATATGTGCACTAAACATATGTGTCTGAAGTTTCTCATCAGATTCTTTTGAACATGTGTGCACGTCTTCCAAGAACATAGATGCACGCCTTCCAAGAACATATTTGTACTTCCAGTTTCTCATCAAATTCGTTAAAACATACGTGCACGCCTACATGCCTTCAAAGAACTTATTGTCACGCCTAGAAAACAATAATAGTCAATATTAAATACTTTTAAAATAAAACTCAAGATAATATTACACACATAAACAAGCTAAAACTAGCAAACACAAATAAACATGAGACAAAACTTTTTATATATGCAAAACATATATAATCTAGACACAAAACATATATGTTTTATATGTAAACGTATAATCTAAACAAAAAACATATATGTTTTATATGTAAATATATGTGCCTTATACATAAACATATATGTATCTTTTCAAAACCCATTCAAGAATGTAAATTTGGCTTGTGATTTATATCAAAATTTACTAGTTTGACTTGACCATTAGGAGGTAGGTCACTATTCCAAGAAAATAACATATTAATTTTCTACAACATAAAACATATATGCACACCTATTTACATTTATTTTATATTAATAATGAAACATATATGCACACTTATATACTTGGTTATCATCAAAAATTTTAAACCTGGCATAATAACAAATTCATCCACACTCGATCCCTTTTATCCTAATCACCAGGTAAACTAGACTTAACGTTAATCAATAGAAGTTAAAACACCATTAAAAGCATTTATAACCAAATAAAGATCTAATTACTGTGCTACGTTGGGAGTTACATACATTTCATCAAATTTTAATACCCACCTCACCATATGTTCATTCATATAACCATTATCCACGTATTTCTTAGCATGTTTAGGATTGTTTATTTTTTCTGTTTTGACCCCATTCTCGGAAAGAATCTTGTATTATACAAACAAATACATCTTACATCATACATCTTGTATAGATAGCATATTTACCAGTTAATTGTCATTCCATCTACTTAACTTAAAGAACAGTAGGATGACGCAAGAAACATTGGACCTCGTCAATCGTCACCAATAGTCGTCAGTATATTGTGGCAACAACGGCGTGTCAGGAGTGTTATAAAAACTCCGATTTTTAGAGTGAATATATAGATCTAAAAAAAAAAAAAAAAAAAAAAAAAAAAAAAACCCCTTTATAACTAGAAATATATCACTGAATATACATAACCCGATTTCAAAATGATTAAATAAAAATAATCCAATTACAGAACATGAATTAGAAAACAAACCTTATTAGTCATATTCATCATTCTCAATTGGCATCTATGAATCTGATATGAGATTTACATCTACCCTTCCATTTGATTTCTATTATTTAAACATAAATGAAATCAATAAAAGATAGATGAAATTGAAATTGAAAACTAGTTGATAGGAAAATGGAGGCATCATATGTGGAGAGAGACAAACAAATGAGTAGGCCACTACGTTAAAAAGTGAGAAACTTATATTTTGCATAAATGATCTACAGTCGATTTTTTTGATAGACATGAAGCAAGAAAGAGGTGGCTAGGGTTCTTGATAGGAAGAGATGAAAAGTGAAAGAAGGAGATATGAGAAAAATAAAAATCAGAAAATGGTTTTAGTATAAAATCCTTTTTTTATGGAAGAATTAAATTCCCATTTTGCCCCTACTTTAGTTTTTTCTATCAAATTAAGTTACATCTATTTTCAAAAATGCCATTATGCATTGACATAATGTACCTTATGTATCATTAGGAGTAAAAAAGGGGGTTCTCGCAGTTCTCGCATTTAACAGGGTTCTCAAAATAAAGATACACTATATATATATATATATATATATATATATATATATATATATATATATATATATATATATATATATATATATATATATACACTAAAATACACGATGATAAAACAACAACGATAAGCATACGAATTTCAACTTCAATTGATCAAATACACCAAAAACTAATACAAAAAATTAAAGATAACAAAAAGTTAGAAATTTGTATCAAATTTTCAATGCAAACTCGGAACGGTTGTGACTACAACCATCACGAGCAAGACATTGACAATATAATACTTGTCACAACAAAGATAAGCATACGAATTTCAGTTGATCAAATACACCAAAAACTAATACAAAAAATCAAAGATAACAAAAAGTTTGAAATTTGTATCAAATTTTCAATGATGGGTGAGAATGGTTGTAGCCCTACAACCATCACAAGCAAGACATTGATGGTTGTCAGAACAAAGATAAGCATACGAATTTCAGTTGATCAAATACACCAAAAACTAATACAAAAAATCAAAGATAACAAAAAGTTTGAAATTTGTATCAAATTTTTTTCAATGATGGGTGAGAATGGTTGTAGCCCTACAACCATCACAAGCAAGACATTGATGGTTGTCACAACAAAGATAAGCATACGAATTTCAGTTGATCAAATACACCAAAAACTAATACAAAAAATCAAAGATAACAAAAAGTTTGAAATTTGTATCAAATTTTCAATGATGGCTGAGCATGGTTGTAGCCCTACAACCATCACAAGCAAGACATTGACAATATGGGTGAGAATGGTTGTATCCCTACAACCATCACAAGCAAGACATTGATGGTTGTCACAACAAAGATAAGCATACGAATTTCAGTTGATCAAATACACCAAAAACTAATACAAAAAATCAAAGATAACAAAAAGTTTGAAATTTGTATCAAATTTTCAATGTTTTCTCAGCATGGTTGTAGCCGTACAACCATCACAAGCAAGACATTGACAATATGATACGTGTCACAACATATCCTAGTTGTATAAATCACACTATATAAATGTGTAGATTTTCTTTTCTTTACCCGATGTGGGACAAAGAACATGCACCATGTTTTAAAAAAGTAAAAACCATATAAAAAGTTGTTAAAGAAATTTGGTACACACTCAAACAATGTTATTTAAAGACAAGACAACTCAAATTGGTTATCCTACATCACTCACATAACTACTCATCCAAGGATAAAAAGCTAAGAAATTTAGGTATAGGAATATACAGTTTTACTTTATCTATAATCGTAAGCATGATTATTCCAAGAACAAGCCAAAAATTGAAAGTTGAACTATAGATAATTCACCAATGACACTTTTGTTTTTCTCTTTTTTTGTCATACAATAGGTATGACAAAATTTTTTTTTTGCCCCCACTAAAATTAATTCCTGTCTCCGCCCCTATACGTAAGTAGGCTTTCTTTTCTTTTCCCAAATGTGGGATCGAAAACTTAAAACAAGTTTTCAAAACGTAATCCAATACAAAAATGCTAAAACTACTATACCAGATCAAGGCTACATGGAATTTATAGTAATGGCTATACCAAAACTCAAGACACTGAATTTTGAGAAGAGTATTATACCATAACGTGATAACCAGATATCAAGAATCATGAAACGATCAACATCCTGACCAAATGCAATGTGACTCATATCTTTTGAATTTATCAAGCTGCTGACTAGTTAAAGTAGAAAATACCAGAACTATGAGAAAAAAATATCAGCACTTCTGGTACCATTTACACTAAACCAGTTGACACAATGGTTTGAGTAGAGTACAGAGTCTGAAATCTCATAACCAATAGACACGAATGTATGATGCAGTACCGGGCCTTAAATATCCAATACCATCCGTCATGAACCATTTTATGAACCACTAGAAGATTCAACATAGACTTCATCAAATCGTACTATGTAAGTATTACTGGAACATAAAAAACACTTCAATCCAACTTTAGACAGAAAAGCAATCCGGTAACTAGAAATCTTGAACCTGCAACTTTGAAGACTAAAGTTGACTATTCTCGGCCAAAAGTTAGAGAAGATAAAATTGAAATGAACTCCATATTCCTAATACATAAATTAATTAGCCATATTGGGTTGACTAAGGGAAGCTGTTGGATTCCAACCACAGATTGCCAAATTCACAAGCAGCAGCAAAAGAATGCAACCAAACGAACCAAAAATCCTCGCACCCTTTTTGACACAAATTGCAAACTATGACGAGAAAAGATAGTAACCATTTTGAGGATAAACTGTGGTAAAGTTGACCCAGTTCTACCTTAGAAAACCATATAGTAAGCATTTTGAGGATAAATTGACCAATTATAGTCAATCAAATGACAATAATGACTTTACAGCAAGTCCAAGAACCATCTAAGTTAGGATTGTACGTCGTTGGATGATGGTGGTAAAACGCGTGGGTCGGATAATGGGTCAATGGGAGTTTAATGGGTGCGACCAAACCCGGTCATTTGCTATCACGGGTAAGCAGGGTCAAACGGTGGTCAGAAAGTGCTAATTTGTAAGTGGAGACTGTGCATGAATGTGAACCCCATCCGCGTGAGCTATTTAAGAATCCTTCTACCTGCCTGCAACTTACAAAGAGTTGCACCTTGGCATGTAAGACCCGTTCTCTAAACTTGGGGCTGACCAAATATACCAAGCAGAAGTAAAAATTTGACCCAATTGGACCCATAACTCAAAGAACGGTTATGATTGAAGCCTCTAGTTTTGAACAGTAGATCAATTAGAGTGGAACAATTGCACCAGAAACTTACATTCATCATGTTTGGAGGTGCTTGGCTATGGGTTTTAGAGGGTAATGGTAACGATTGATGGTCGTTTGTAAGTTGCTACATACAAATATACAATATTTACAATAGTATGTTCCATTATCCAAAGTATATAAAAGGTTTTCAAAAACTAGTGAAAAGTTCTGTTAAAATAACCAGATTTGTTCTCAAACCAACCACAACACAATCAATTCACCCAGCCAACCACCCCTTGGTGAAATCTTTTATTAACTGAATAGACAAGAAGATGAGTCCACAAAACGTGTGCTCACCAAACAAATACACAAGACAAAGATAGTCCCCTTCAGAAGGATCCTATCTATCCCACTACAAAGATTGTAATACAACAGATCCTCACTACAACCCTCAATAATACCTAACAATCTATGAAACTGATCAAGATGATCAGAGTTAACCAATACTAACAATACCAGACCAAACTTGAGAGAAATAACACACAGCTTTTGATGTGAGAGAAACGATATATGAGAAAGATAATACAGCCAAGGGTTAGGTCCAGCTTATATAGCAGCTGAGATACACTTTAACCCCTCAAGATATAAAAACCTGCTAACAATAGCCAAACACACAAACATTAGATCAACTTGGCATAACAAGTCCTTTGACTTAAAGTCAAATATGAGCTTGCATCCTAACTAATATATTTCAACACCCCCTCTCAAGCTCATGGCTTGAACAAATCTATCAGACCAAACTTATCACAAAACAGCTTGTGTTGAGAAACACTCAACCCCTTAGTAAAGATATCTGCAACATTATTAGCAGAAGCAACCTTCAAGGTTCTAATGACCCCTGAAGCTACCTTCTCCCTAACAAGATGTAAATCAATCTCAAAATGTTTGGTTTTTTCATGAAAAACTGGGTTAGCAGCAATCTGAATAGCAGAACTGCTATCACAAAATAAACTTGCAGGTAACAAATCCTCTATTTCTAAATCTTTAAAAACTTTTATAACCCAAATAAGCTCACAAGTAGTAGATGCAAGACACCTATACTAAGATTCAGCAGAAGATCTAGAAATAGTGGCTTGCTTTTTACTTTTCCAAGAAATCAGATTATTGCAAAAATAAACACAGAAACCAGAAACTGATTTCCTAGAAACAGGACACTTAGCTCAATCTGCATCTGAATAAGCATACAGATTAAGCTTTTTCCCATACACAAACTGAATACCTGTACCAGGATCCTATTTTAAGTATCTCAAAACTCTAAGTGCAGCAGTAAAATGAGAGCTAAGAGGAGCATGCATATGCTGATTTAGACAATGAACTGCATAAGAAATGTCAGGCCTAGTAACAAACAAGTATATAAGCTTACCAACCAACTTTTGATACTCAGACATATTAAACAAGAATTTATCATTCTCAGTCTCAACATGACTCAGAACCACATTCTGCTGCAAAGGAGTAGCAGCAGGCTTACAAGCCAACAAACCATATTCAAGTAACAAGTCCAAACAATATTTTCTTTGAGAAAGACAAAGACCTGATTCATAGTTTAACACTTCAATTCCCAGAAAATATTTGAGAGGACCAAGATCTTTAATCATAAATTTTGAATTTAGAAACTTTTTGAACTTCTCAATTTCACTGACATTATTACTAGTGATGACAATATCATCCACATAAACCAATAATGCCAAGAAAATACCATTAGAGTCTTTAGTGTATAAAGAATAGTCATTAAGACTTTGTTTAAAACCATTTTCTATCAAAGCAGTAGTAAGCTTCTCATTCCACTGCCTAGGAGCTTGTTGTAACCCATACAAAAACTTATTCAATTTACACACTCTAGTTTCATTTTTATCATAATAACCAGGGGCAACTGCATATATACATCTTCATACAAATCACCATATAAGAAAGCATTATTAACATCCAGTTGAAACAAAGGCCAATTGTTAGAAACAGATAAAGTAATAAGACACCTAACAGTAACCATTTTGACAACTGGACTAAATATTTCTTCATAATCAATACCTTCCCTCTGATTATAACCCTTAGCTACAAGTCTAGCTTTATATCTATCAACCTCACTAGAGGACTTAAATTTAATTTTCCAAATCCATTTGCAACCAATGGCAAACCTACCATTAGGTAATTCACACAACTCATAGGTATTATTTCTATGCAAAGCTTCCATTTCAGAATTCATAGCATCTTTCCACATAGGATTTTGAACAGCCTCATAAAGAGACTTAGGTTCACAAGACTTATTAAGAGTAGTGGAAAAACACATGTTAACTTTAGACAGATTAGAATAAGACACATATTTTTCAAGATCATACTTCACATACTACCAACAACAAAGTCATTAAACCTAACAGGTTGACTTCTATTTCTACTAGACCTCCTGACACTTGGTGGTGCTTCCATTTGAACATTTTGATCCTCACCATTGAAAACATTTTGATTTGTGCCCTCAGAGGTGATAATATCATTTATCTGGGTTGCTGTGGTTGCACCTCCTTCATTGACTGTGCTAGCACAATCATCTGGAGGTACCATACCACTACCTTCCTCATTAGAAGGGTCCCCCTCTTCATCATAGGGACTTTCAGACCCATGAATGTCAAAAAAGTTTAAGTTGTTTACTCCATTATCATCAAAGTTTGGTTGTGAATTATTAAACTCAGTATTAGATTTACCAAAATCATTTGCAGACTTATGAAAAACATTTGATAACTTCATTTTAAAAGGAAACACAGTTTCATAAAAAGTAACATCTCTTGAATAAAAAACAAATTTACTATCCAAACCATACAATTTATAAGCTTTTTTAACACTAGAAAAACCAATTAAGACACATTTTTCAGATTTAGAACCAAACTTATCATGTGAATTTAAAACAGTGGAGTAACAAAGACATCCAAAAGATCTGATGTGAGAGAGACTAGGATCCTTACCATACACTAAAAAATAAGGGGAAGCACCAGACAAGACAGAGGAGGGAAGCCTGTTAATAAGATATACATTAGTTAACACACATTCAGGCCACATATTCAAGGGAATCCCCCCTGAAACATAAGACTCCTAGAAACATTAAGAAGGTGTCTATGTTTCCTCTCAGCAATCCCATTTTGCTGAGGAGTATATGCACAAGAAGTTTGGTGAATCATCCCTAATTCAAGAAAAAAGAGTGGATAATTGATTATTAACAAACTCAGTTCCATTATCAGATCTTATGATCTTAACCTTTTTATTAAACTGAGTAAAGATAAGTTTTATAAAATTTGTAATATGATCACAAACTTCAGTTTTGGATTTCAGAAGATAAACCCAAACAGCTCTACTAAAATCATCAACCAAAGTTAAGAAATACTTAAAACCTTCTTTACTAGTAACCTTATAAGGACCCCAAACATCACAATGAATAAGATCCCCATCAGTTTTAGATTTATGTTCACTTAATGGATAAGGTTTTCTAGTTTGTTTAGCCTTGTGACATACATCACAAGGAGAAAGATGATCCACCTTTTTAAAACCAATTTTATTACCCAAAGTAGACAAGACTTGATCAGCAGGATGACCAAGCCTTTGGTGCCATAACTCATTAGAAAAATGACAAACAAAAACAGAATTACACATAGCAAGATTAGACTCACCACAATCAGTTTCATCAAACAAATAGAGACACCAAGAAACACTACCAGTCCCCACAATTTTGCCCAGTTTCAAATCCTGAATGTAACATTTATGCTCATCAAAACCAACAAAGAACTTACTGTCCTTAATCATCTTATTAACAGACAATAGACTCACATTATATTCAGGAACAACAAGAACATCAAATAAAACCACACCAGAGGTAAGTCTAAGACTACCAATAGCAGTAATATTAGCAACAGTACCATTAGGATGACCAACAGTTAACATGAGACTAGAAATATCAACAACATTAAACATGTTTTTAGTAGAATCAGTCATATGTTGATTAGCACCAGAGTCAATAACCCATCCTAAAGTAACATGATACTTCACAGAACTAGACTTAGCATAGAAAAACCTCTCAAAATGCAGATTAAACGTCACTTCTTATTGAGAAATGGGAGATATACCGCCATACTTGTCAGAACCATTAGCAGATGGTTTTTCATTATGAGACTTAAGAGTTTCACCTCATTTTATCATTAATGAAAGAACAGTCATAGAACCAGAAGAGAGTGGATGGTTGAAACACATACTTGCACTATTAGCAATAACTTTTTTTGACAATATTATACTGTTTCTACAAATTATGTGCCTTTTAAAACCAGGAGGTATCCATTTAACTTCAAATCATCTATCAATAGTATTCCCCAATAGACCACATTTTTTTCAAACCAATTAGGATTAGGTCCCCTATTATTATTATTAATACTATTAACCATTTCTTCTAACCAAGTTGTTATTAAGTGTGGACTGGTTATTTGGTCTTAGTAACAGAAGCAGCAGGTTTGAACCTTACTATTAGAACCACAATTATGGTGAAGACCTCTCTATTACTCCTTCCTCTAGACACCACATTAAAAGCCTCTCTTAAATCCTCCTGGTAGGATCCCTAGCCGAATATTACTCCTAATAGTTTTATATACTCATTTAAGCCCATATAAATTGCATAAGTCTAACAAGTTGATTATGCTTAAAACACACCCTCTCAAGCACAGATACAAGCACGTAAACATGTCAAAGTATCAAATTCTCTCAAAGAAATTCACTTATGATAATAATCAGGCACAAATAATTCACCTTGCTTAAGAATTAGTCTTATGAATCACATTAAAAATAAAACCCATCAATTTTATCATAAGTTTTCTTGTAATTCTTCCCAACCTTCGAAGAAATTTCTGAGTAAACCTGTCCTAAGTACAACTCATAAGATAAAGACCCAAGATCCAGCCAAGAACAATGGCATTACATCTTCCCATTGCTGAGAAAGAACAAAACTAGTAACAGGTTTCACACAAGTACCATCAACAAATCCATTTTATTTTTACCTTTTAAAAGCAATTTTCATAGCAGTAGACCACATTTTGTATTATCAGATCCAGTGGTTTTAAAATGCACAATAGGAACATTAGAATTATCACTAGAATGCAAATAGAGAGGATTACCAGCATCCAAGAACTAATGAAGAACTTCAGCCATACCTAATCAGAATAAAAACAATAGAAGCAAACCAGAAAAAACAGATAGCAAAAACCAAACAAACAACCAAACCAACAAAGAATACCAGCAACTAAAACTACCAGAAAACTAAAAACACAACTACACTACCAAGAACACTAAAACTCACACCCAATTCCACTGAAATACCAGTCTCACACCTATCTGTGGAAGAGTAGGTTTCTTGTCCTCTCAGGAGGCAGGTCAAGATGTTACCCACAGAGTTTGCAGTGTAATAACTAAAGTACTCAGAGAATTAAGAGAAGAGAATTAAACCTTTCAAGAAGTAACGCATGGGAAACCAGATTACCAATCCTCTTGATTCAATTGGTCAAGAGAGCCAATAACCAACTAAGAACCCCAAGAACACCACCAGGAATCACCAGAACCAAGATCCCTAAATTTACCAAATTAGGGTTTCAAAAAACCCTAATTGATAAATCCAAGATCCACCACTAAAAACAACAATTAACACTACGGCCGTTAAGAAAACAGCCTCACAAGATCCCAATTGCTCAAGAAACAAGAAACCCCCAAATTTGAGATCAAACCCTAGAAACCCTAATATCAAGAACCAATGGAGATCAAAGCCGTGGCTCTGATACCATGTTAAAATAACCAGATCTGTTCTCCAACCAACCACAACATAATCAATTCACCCAGTCAATCACCCCTTGGTGAAATCTTTTATTAACTGAATAGACAAGAAGATGAGTCTACAAAACGTGTGCTCACCAAACAAATACACAAGACAAAGATAGTCCCCTTCAGAAGGATCCTATCTATCCCACTACAAAGATTGTAATAAACCGATCCTCACTACAACCCTCAATAATACCATAATCTATGAAACTGATCAAGATGATCAGAGTTAATCAATACCAATAATACCAGACAAATCTTGAGAGAAATAACACACAGCTTTTGATGTGAGAGAAATAATATGAGAAAGATAATACAGCCAAGGGTTAGGTCCAGCTTATATAGCAGCTGAGATACACTTTAACCCCTCAAGATATAAAAACCTGCTAACAATAGCCAAACACACAAACATTAGATCAACTTAGCATAACAAGCCCTTTGACTTAAAGTCAAATATGAGCTTGCATCCTAACTAATATATTTCAACAAGTTCTAGAGACACAACAGCTTTTCTTCTGCAATCAAATATTAGTGTTATATATTTTTGTATATATTGTTTTCTTGAACCTGCAACTCTGAAGACAAGAGTTGACCATTCTTAGTCAAATGGATAAGCTGAAAAATCTTATAGTTATCTTTGGGATGTAACTTTTCCCATATTCATCATGTAAATTACTAAAGTAATAGGGAATCAAGGATAAGGTGACATACTAATTAGTACGTAGTAATTGCACATTGAATATAGACTTTTAAATGGGCAGTTTATATAGACCCTCAATACAACACCGTTATGCATACAGTGTAACTCTCCGATGCGTGCAATGATTGGAACCCCCTTTTAGGGGGGTCAATATATACTGCCCCATTTAAAAGTCTATATGGTTTGTATAACATGACCCTTTTTAAATATTTAAGATTGCCAAAAAAATTTATAAACTAATATTATGTGTCAGTTTCGAGTATTGAAATCTGCTTCTTTCCTTATCAGTTTCAGCACACAACACTAAGAGCATCTCCATCGTTAACGCACCAACGGCGTTAAAGCCAAAAGTAACGCCCGTTAGTGGCGTTGAAGGTTGGAAATACGGCGTTAAAGCTTGGGCGTTGCTCCACTAACGCCCGTTAGTGGGCTTAAAAAATAAAAAAAAAATTCAAAAAAAAAAATTCAAAAAATTTTCACTTCTAGTCCCTTAAACGGGTAGTATCCGTTAGGTTTCAAAAAAATTTCAAAAAAGTTTCAAAATTAGTCCCTAACGGCTAGTTTTTACACAAAATAAATACCCAACTAAAATTCTATTTTTTTCACACTTCCTCTCACACTTTCATAATTCAAAAATCAAATTCGTTCACAATGGATCCAAATCAAGCTGGTGATATTCCTCTGTCTTGGTCAGACGTTGATGACCAAGAGGACTTCCAATTTATGGCGTCCGCGTACGAGTATCACCTTCAGTTGGAACAACAAGAAGGTATTGAATCTCAACATCCTACTCGTTCTCGTACCCATATATATCGTGAACGTGAGCTTGCAGAGGAACGTCTGCGCAATGATTATTTCGTACAAGGTTGTAAGTATTTAAACCGGAATTTTCGTAGAAGATTTCGTATGAGCCGGAAACTATTCCTGCAAATAGTTGAAGGTATTGAATCTTATACTTCCGATAATATTCCAGATCATTTTAATTACTTTAGGCAAACACCCGATGCTTGTGGTCGAATGAGTATAAGTGCTCTAATGAAGTGTACGTCTGCCATACGCCAATTGGCGTACGGCACCTCACCCGATGCATTTGATGAATACTTGCAAATGGGTGCGAGTACTTCACAATTATGTGTTGATAATTTTAACAAATGTATTATTGATTTGTTTATGCCGGAGTATTTAAGAAAACCAACATGGGCCGACATTCAAAAAATTTATCAACAACATGAAGAAAAACATGGTTTTTATAAACTAAATGTAAGTATAAAAATATGTCAGGATCATTTTTGAAAAAGTGTCGTAATAATATAACTTTAACGATTTATAGACAAAATAAATTCAAAACACTAGGTAAACTCAAAATATAGTTTTTATAAACTAAATGTAAGTATAAAAATATGTCAGGATCATTTTTGAAAGTAATGGATTAAATATTTAAAATAATAACTCACGCGATAACGTTTATTAAATATAAAAATTACGCGTTAAATGTGAAATGAAATGTCATGAATGAACTAATATGATGCATATTTAATTTAAGAAATGACCGGAAATTGAGAATTGTGACATTCTTCCCATGTCAGCGGAATCATGTCCTCATGATTCGATTAACGATACTATGGTTCGAACCTCGACAGAGTTCTAAAGTTCATGCTCGTACGAACAACATAAAATCTAAATGATCCATCTGCCCATGCTACAGTTCCCCATACAACTAAGTACGTGCCCGTGATTAGATTTGATAGGGTAAACTTACCCAATATCGAACGTAGCTCTCAAAAGACCTTTAGGTTGTCGATTATAATCTAATCTCACAACTCATCAAACAAGAACTGTCATGAGATTAAACTAAACCGACTTGAGTAAACTTGTTTCTTAGCTCGCTTTCGCACTCATCAAACAAGAACTGTCGCTAGATCAAGCTAGGAAACAAGTTGTTAGAAAGGTAGGATTCCACATCCTTGAATGAAGTCTTTTGAAAGATTCGCTCGATATTCGATTTGCTTACACAATCAAATCCAATCAACAAAATATATAACAACTAAGGTCGATATCAATAGGTCTCAAATTAATCAAGGGCGTGAACGTGGTAAAGATTGGAAGGAAGCTATGCACTCAAAATCATGTCGCACAGAAATAAAGTAGTTGTTCAAAGGAATGTACCCGTTACGCGTGCGGGCTTCCTCGGTACCCAGATAGAATGCTCGACCACGTGCGGGAGGAATTTCAATGTTATGATCTTGTGGGCCTTCTATTGCCAATGCCAGGTTTGGACGATTACCTCCTTGATTGGGAGTTCTTTTTAGCTTTGGACAGGTATTGCGAAGGTGATCTAGACTTCCACACTCGTAACATGCCTTTCTCTGTCCTTGATTTCCAGTTCTGTTTGAGCAATTTCGCGCGAAGTGACCCGTCTGTCCACATTTGTCGCACCTTTCCAGTCTCCTGAGTGATGATAATTACATCGAGTACACAAAGGATGTGGACCTGTATATATTTTGCGCTTCTGGGTGATCGCCCCATAGTTCTGGGTTATTCGCTGCCTCTTGTTTTGCTGATTCTGGTCTCGGTTTCCCTGGTGATCCTCCTGTCGCTTTTGTCCATTGTCGTTTGCTTTTGTTAGTTCTCCAGACCTGATCACATCATTTGTCAAGCGATACGCCATACTCACAGCCGCGTTGTTGTTTGGATTGCCATTGTTGTTTGGGTTGCCGTTGTTGTTACCTCCTGAGCGTGTGTTTCTTGCAGCCATGATCTTACAGAGGACCAAAACATCGGGTTGAGTAAACGACATTCGAACGAAGTCAGATGAGGTGCAGAACGGTGGTAATGTGTTATAGTGATCGAAACATGACAGGAACAGAGACATGCTATGTCTAACAAGTCGAAAGATGGGAAAAGAGAAGATATGAACAAGGTACGGTAATGTAGACGTGGACGTAAAAACATGCCATGCATACCCACCCGACCAATGCAACTTCAGGTGACCAGACTCTAAAGACTCGACTAAACATAATGAAAAACTACCACTCTTAGCATTGCATGGTTCTTCATAAATTAGACATAGTTGATCAGGCTATGTATATTTTATGATTAACGATGCAACGATAGGACTAGATGACTCGGATGATGTTCAATGTTTAATAAAATAAATAAAATTTTTCCGGTTATAGCTGTGATTTTTTTTTTTTTTTTTTTTTTTTTTGAAAAATCGGCATTCTCTATAACCTTTGGCTCTGGTACCAATCTGTCACACCCGCGCCGGAGGCGGAAACACGAGGTGTAACGGAAGGGAACATAAGCACAAGATAATAGAACATACCAACATTAAGATTAAAAAGAAATAATACTCCATTACAATACTAGTTTAGCCATCATCGGCAAATATATTACAAAGTTTAGATTCCAAAATATTGAGTTTTATTACATATGACTTGTACGCCAAGTGAAAACTTCTATATGAAAGACTTGATTGAAAAGCTTACTAACGATCACCTGAAATGCATGAGAGAAAAACGGGTCAACTATGAAATAGTTGGTGAGTAAACACGTTTAGCGAAATAAGAAAATTTGTAAGAAATAATCAAAGCTTTCGGTCAACGAAAATAGTTCTCAAAGCAAAGGCATTGTGTATCCACTCAGTTCCAAATTCCGCCCAACAAACTTGCAACCTGTGTGTACACAACCCATTGCACAAAAATATAGTGCGTCAAGTAGTCAGTGTAAGCGGTCATATTAGTTCCCAAAGCAAAGGCATTGTATATCCACTCAGTTCCAAGTTCCGCCCATACAAAACTTGCAACCTTTGTGTACACAACCCATTGCACAAAATATAGCGTATCAAGTGGTCAAAATAGTTCACAATATAGTACCAAGTATATAATAATTTAAATATGCTCCGAACATGGGAGACTTTGCACTGCTCCAACAAGGGAGACTCCTTTGTCACTCGACCACCTAGGCGAGATTTATTGAGACCGCTCCACCACTAAGGCGAGACTTTATAGTGATGCTCCGAACATGGGAGACTTTTCACTGCTCCAACAAGGGAGACTCCTTTGTCACTCGACCACCTAGGCGAGATTTATTGAGACCGCTCCACCAATAAGGCGAGACTTTATAGTGATGCTCCGAACATGGGAGACTTTGCACTGCTCCAACAAGGGAGACTCCTTGTCACTCGTACTCACCTAGGCGAGATTTCTTGAGACCGCTCCACCAATAAGGCGAGACTTTATAGTGATGCTCCGAACATGGGAGACTTTAGGTCAAGATCATAACACGTACGGTTCAATAAGTTCAAATAAGTCATAATGTCGTAATTAAATCCAAGAGTCTAAGTCAGGTTCAAAAGTTCAAGAGTTCCGTTCAAAAGTTCATAATTAAGTTCAAAGATTTAAGTCGAGTTCACAAGTTCTAGTCAAAAGAGTTCACAAAAGTAAGAATCAATTTAATTCAAGTATGGTTCATGCATTCAGCCCCAAAATATAGTAAAACGGTAAAAAGGGGATGTGATTACTCACTTGATGAATAGATGTGACGACAAAAGTGGTTACACCGAAATGTAGCGGGAATCTCGAAACTGACCTATTATGAATGATATGATATACAATAAGTCACGATGTAATGTTATGCACGCAATTCGTATGATATTTATACCATTTGTGAGTTTTGAAAATAATACTTATCGTCGAAAAATACTCTTTTGACTTCTTGACCACTCAAAAATCACTTTACAAGTATTTACGTCAAAATGTCATCCTACAATGGTTTTGTAATGATTTATGGTGAAATATCCACTTTTCGACGTAAAACAATGTCGCGGAAATTTCATGAAAGTGACAAAAAAATCTCCGAAAACTAGTCGTAAAATGGTGTACGTCGATCGTTAGAAAACGAACTCGACAGTTTTGGAAAGTTTGTATTGAAATCTAGAAGTTTCAGTTCAGGAGTTTTCGTCATAAAGGTCTCGAACATAGAGATAATAGAGGTTAAATATGGTGATTTTAGTTACCGTAACACTTATCTCGTAAAAATAATATAGTTTTTCTAAAAATAATAGTTTCGGCAAGTTTATGAAAACGTGTATATCTTAGTCGTTTCAAATCCGTTTTCTACGTATTATGCGTCCTTAGCTTCGTATCAAAGTATACTAATATATTATTGACAAGTCGAAATAATTTATGAAGCTTAAGGCTCGTTTTTGACTCGTACAAAATAAAAATAGTATGCTGAAACTTTCAGAAAATGTATATATCGTCGTCAAACTTGAAAAATCAATAACTTCTTCGTATATAACTCCGTTTAATCCGTTCAAGCGGCCACAGATTCGTTTTAAAGTATATTTTCTAAATATCAAGGCCAAAATTTCGTGCCTACTGTCGGATTTTCCAGAAAAAACAAAACAAGGACAGAACACTTTTATAACTTTATCGAAAATAGTTTTTTTTCTCGTACTAAACCTATTCCAATCCCTTCAAATCAACTCCAAAGCTAATCTAATCCTACCATACACCTTCTTAGGGTGTCATGGTTTCCTAATCACCATCAAGACCAAAGAATACCATGGGAATATTTATAGGATGACCAATATGTATATATAACTCAATAAATCATGAAAAATGGTATAAATCACATATCATGCATACTTGCTCCAAAAATGAAAAAAATGAATATGAAATGATAAGGAAACATGAAAATGAAAGAAATATGCTTACAAGTGAAAATGATGAGGTGATAAGAACCAAGGTTACCTAAATACTCTAGATTTTATTTCAAAATCTTAGAAAGAGTATTAACTAGATTGTTATACCACTTGAACTTGGAAAAAATTTTTGATCCCTTTGAAGACCCTCTTGTGACCGTTTTTTTGAGGATGAAAAACCAAGAGAGAATGTTTATTTCTCTAACTTGTATTATTGGTGAATGAGATGAATGAGATGTGTTGAAAAAAAACTACATGAAGTGTAGATCTATACTTTCAAAGACAAGAATTACCAACTCCATAAATGTCAATCCCATAGGACCGGATTTTTGAGGGGATTAATATCTCAAAATATATATTTTTTTTTTTTACTTGTATGAAATATATTTGTATGTAATTTGTTAAAAATGTATAAGTAAAGTGTGTAGTTAAATGTAACTTGTAAGGTAATTGGAAATTTTTGGTACAAGTAAGATTTTAATAGATCAAAATAGAATGTAATGAGATAATAAAAATTTTAAAAATACATTCCTTGTGAAAATTGAGTGATATAATAATTGTCGTGTAGTCTTTAAGAAAAAGTGTCGTAATAATATAACTTTAACGATTTATAAGACAAAAAAATTCAAACACTAGGTAAACTCAAAATATAGTTTTATAAACTAAATGTAAGTATAAAAATATGTCAGGATCATTTTTGAAAGTAATGGATTAAATATTTAAAATAATAACTCCCGCGATAACGTTTATTTAATATAAAAATTACGCGTTAAATGTGAAATGAAATGTCATGAATGAACTAATATGATGCATATTTAATTTAAGAAATGACCGGAATTTGAGAATTGTGACATTCTTCCCATGTCAGCGGAATCATGTCCTCATGATTCGATTAACGATCTATGGTTCAACCTCGACAAGAGTTCTAAAAGTTCATGCTCATACGAACAGTCTAAATGATCATATCAATGCCCATGCGTACAGGTTCCCCATACAACTAAGTACGTGCCCGTGATTAGATTTGATAGGGTAAACTTACCAATATCAACGTAGCTCTCAAAAAACCTTTAGGTTGTCGATTATAATCTAATCTCACAACTCATCAAACAAGAACTGTCATGAGATTAAACTAAACCGACTTGAGTAAACTTGTTTCTTAGCTCGACTTTCGCAACTCATCAAACAAGAACTGTCGCTAGATCAAGCTAGGAAACAAGTTGTTAGAAAGGTAGGATTCCACATCCTTGAATGAAGTCTTTTGAAAGATTCGCTCGATATTCGATTTGCTTACACAATCAAATCCAATCAACAAAATATATAACAACTAAGGTCGATATCAATAGGTCTCAAATTAATCAAGGTCGTGAACGTGGTAAAGATTGGAAGGAAGCTATGCACTCAAAATCATGTCGCACAGAAATAAAGTAGTTGTTCAAAGGAATGTACCCGTTACGCGTTGCGGGCTTCCTCGGTACCCAGATAGAATGCTCGACCACGTGCGGGAGGAATTTCAATGTTCTGATCTTGTGGGCCTTCTATTGCCAATGCCAGGTTTGGACGATTACCTCCTTGATTGGGAGTTCTTTTTAGCTTTGGACAGGTATTGCGAAGGTGATCTAGACTTCCACACTCGTAACATGCCTTTCTCTGTCCTTGATTTCCAGTTCTGTTTGAGCAATTTCGCGCGAAGTGACCCGTCTGTCCACATTTGTCGCACCTTCGGCAGTCTCCTGAGTGATGATAATTACATCGAGTACACAAAGGATGTGGACCTTTATATCTTTTGCGCTCCTGGGTGATTGCCCCATAGTTCTGGGTTATTCGCTGCCTCTTGTTTTGCTGATTCTGGTCTCGGTTTCCCTGGTGATCCTCCTGTCGCTTTTGTCCATTGTCGTTTTCTTTTGTTAGTTCTCCAGACCTGATCACATCATTTGTCAGCGATACGCCATATCACAGCCGCGTTGTTGTTTGGATTGCCATTGTTGTTTGGGTTGCCGTTGTTGTTACCTCCTGAGCGTGTGTTTCTTGCAGCCATGATCTTACAGAGGACCAAAACATCGGGTTGAGTAAACGACATTCAAACGAAGTCAGATGAGGTGCAGAACGGTGGTAATGTGTTATAGTGATCGAACCATGACAGGAACAGAGACATGCTATGTCTAACAAGTCGAAAGATGGGAAAAGAGAAGATATGAACAAGGTACGGTAATGTAGACGTGGACGTAAAAACATGCCATGCATACCCACCCGACCAATGCAACTTCAGGTGACCAGACTCTAAAGACTCGACTAAACATGATTTAAAACTACCACTCTTATCATTGCATGGTTCTTCATAAATTAGACATAGTTGATCAGGCTATGTATAATTTATGATTAACGATGCAACGATAGGACTAGATGACTCGGATGATGTTCAATGTTTAATAAATAAAATAAAAATTTTTCCGGTTATAGCTGTGATTTTTATTTTTGAAAATCGGCATTCTCTATAACCTTTGGCTCTGGTACCAATCTGTCACACCCTCGCCGAAGGCGGAAACACGAGGTGTAACGGAAGGGAACATAAGCACAAGATAATAGAACATACCAACATTAAGATTAAAAAGAAATAATACTCCATTACAATACTAGTTTAGCCATCATCGGCAAATATATTACAAAGTTTAGATTCCAAAATATTGAGTTTTATTACATATGACTTGTAGCGACAAGTGAAAACTTCTATATGAAAGACTTGATTGAAAAGCTTACTAACGATCACCTGAAATGCATGAGAGAAAAACGGGTCAACTATGAAAATAGTTGGTGAGTAAACACGTTTAGCGAAATAAGAAAATTTGTAAGAAATAATCAAAGCTTTCGGTCAACGAAAATAGTTCTCAAAGCAAAGGCATTGTGTATCCACTCAGTTCCAAATTCCGCCCATACAAAACTTGCAACCTGTGTGTACACAACCCATTGCACAAAAATATAGTGCGTCAAGTAGTCAAGTGTAAGCGGTCATAATAGTTCCCAAAGCAAAGGCATTGTATATCCACTCAGTTCCAAGTTCCGCCCATACAAAACTTGCAACCTGTGTGTACACAACCCATTGCACAAAATATAGCGTATCAAGTGGTCAAAATAGTTCACAATATAGTACCAAGTATATAATAATTTAAAGATGCTCCGAACATGGGAGACTTTGCACTGCTCCAACAAGGGAGACTCCTTTGTCACTCGACCACCTAGGCGAGATTTATTGAGACCGCTCCACCAATAAGGCGAGACTTTATAGTGATGCTCCGAACATGGGAGACTTTGCACTGCTCCAACAAGGGAGACTCCTTTGTCCCTCGACCACCTAGGCGAGATTTATTGAGACCGCTCCACCAATAAGGCGAGACTTTATAGTGATGCTCCGAACATGGGAGACTTTGCACTGCTCCAACAAGGGAGACTCCTTTGTCACTCGACCACCTAGGCGAGATTTATTGAGACCGCTCCACCAATAAGGCGAGACTTTATAGTGATGCTCCGAACATGGGAGACTTTAGGTCAAGATCATAACACGTACGGTTCAATAAGTTCAAATAAGTCATAATGTCGTAATTAAATCCAAGAGTCTAAGTCAGGTTCAAAAGTTCAAGAGTTCCGTTCAAAAGTTCATAATTAAGTTCAAAGATTTAAGTCGAGTTCACAAGTTCTAGTCAAAAGAGTTCACAAAAGTAAGAATCAATTTAATTCAAGTATGGTTCATGCATTCAGCCCCAAAATATAGTAAAACGGTAAAAAGGGGATGTGATTACTCACTTGATGAATAGATGTGACGACAAAAGTGGTTACACCGAAATGTAGCGGGAATCTCGAAACTGACCTATTATGAATGATATGATATACAATAAGTCACGATGTAATGTTATGCACGCAATTCGGATGATATTTATACCATTTGTGAGTTTTGAAAATAATACTTATCGTCGAAAAATACTCTTTTGACGTCTTGACCACTCAAAAATCACTTTACAAGTATTTACGTCAAAATGTCATCCTACAATGGTTTTGTAATGATTTATGGTGAAATTATCACTTTTCGACGTAAAACAATGTCGGCGGAAATTTCATGAAAGTGACAAAAAAAAGCTCCGAAAAACTAGTCGTAAAATGGTGTACGTCGATCGTTAGAAAACGAACTCGACAGTTTTTGGAAAGTTTGTATTGAAATCTAGAAGTTTCAGTTCAGGAGTTTTCGTCATAAAGGTCTCGAATATAAAGATAATAGAGGTTAAATATGGTGATTTTATTTACCGTAACACTTATCTCGTAAAAATAATATAGTTTTTCTAAAAATAATAGTTACGGCAAGTTTATGAAAACGTGTATATCTTAGTCGTTTCAAATCCGTTTTCTACGTATTATATTTCCTTAGCTTCGTATCAAAGTATACTAATATATTATTGACAAGTCGAAATAATTTATGAAGCTTAAGGCTCGTTTTTGACTCGTACAAAATAAAAATAGTGGCTGAAACTTTCAAAAATGTATATATATCGTCGTCAAACTTGAAAAATTCATAACTTCTTCGTTATAACTCCGTTTTAATCCGTTCAGGCGGCCACGGATTCGTTTTAAAGTATATTTTCTAAATATCAAGGCCAAAATTTCGTGCCTACTGTCGGATTTTCCAGAAAACAAACAAGGGACAGAACACTTTTATATACTTATCGAAAATAGTTTTCCTCGTACTAAACCTATTCCAATCCCTTCAAATCAACTCCAAAGCTAATCTAATCCTACCATACACCTTCTTAGGGTGTCATGGGTTTCTAATCACCATCAAGACCAAAGAATACCATGGGAATATTTATAGGATGACCAATATGTATATATAACTCAATAAATCATGAAAAATGGTATAAATCACATATCATGCATACTTGCTCCAAAAATGAAAAAAATGAATATGAAATGATAAGGAAACATGAAAATGAAAGAAATATGCTTACAAGTGAAAATGATGAGGTGATAAGAACCAAGGTTACCTAAATACTCTAGATTTTATTTCAAAATCTTAGAAAGAGTATTAACTAGATTGTTATACCACTTGAACTTGGAAAAAATTTTTTGATCCCTTTGAAGACCCTCTTGTGACCGGTTTTGAGGATGAAAAACCAAGAGAGAATGTTTATTTCTCTAACTTGTATTATTGGTGAATGAGATGAATGAGATGTGTTGAAAAAAAACTACATGAAGTGTAGATCTATACTTTCAAAGACAAGAATTACCAACTCCATAAATGTCAATCCCATAGGACCGGATTTTTGAGGGGATTATATCTCAAAATATTTTTTTTTTTTCTTTTTACTTGTATGAAATATATTTGTATGTAATTTGTTAAAAATGTATAAGTAAAGTGTGTAGTTAAATGTAACTTGTAAGGTAATTGGAAATTTTTGGTACAAGTAAGATTTTAATAGATCAAAATAGAATGTAATGAGATAATAAAAATTTTAAAAATACATTCCTTGTGAAAATTGAGTGATATAATAATTGTCGTGTAGTCTTTAAGAAAAAGTGTCGTAATAATATAACTTTAACGATTTATAGACAAAATAAATTCAAAACACTAGGTAAACTCAAAATATAGTTTTTATAAACTAAATGTAAGTATAAAAATATGTCAGGATCATTTTTGAAAGTAATGGATTAAATATTTAAAATAATAACTCACGCGATAACGTTTATTAAATATAAAAATTACGCGTTAAATGTGAAATGAAATGTCATGAATGAACTAATATGATGCATATTTAATTTAAGAAATGACCGGAAATTGAGAATTGTGACACGTAGAATCATGTATTGTTGCATTATTTTGCATAACATGATTATAAAAGATCAAAAATTTGCATTACGTGACTATAATGAACTGTGGGTGGATCCATCAGCAAATTTGAGGCAACGAAGATGGGTCGAAAGATATGATACTCACAGTCGTAAGGCAAAAGAAATACACGACCGACAAACGCATACCCAACTCCAACAGGACCTTATGGAGCATGTTTGGCTGAAAAATCTTGAACGACATGGACAACAACAAGAGAGCGACGATGATGAATAAGCATTTGCTATGTTTTGTAATATGTTTTCAATTGCGGTGTGTTTTTTTAATTTCGATGTATTTTTTTATTTCGCTGTAATTTTTTTTTTAATCTCGTATTGTAATATGTTTTCAATTTTAATGAAATGTTTGTTTTGGTTTAATAAATGAAGTGTTTGTTTTAGTTTAAGGGTTGAAATTGAAAATATGAAATGTTATTGGTGTTATTGGGATGTTATGGTTGTGGGTGTTTTTTGGGGATGTTAATGTTAAATGTTAAAGCTGATGTGGCGCTGACGTGAACGGTGTTATTGGTGTTATGAATGGGGAAGCTCTAACATCATTACAAGTCTTAAAATATCCGTGTGATATACACCATTGTATATAACTAAACAAATTTTCTTTCCTTAACCGATGTTGGACTGAAAGCCTACAACAAGTTTTACACTCGTACAAAAAGTTGCTCTAGAGACATATTACCTTCTCTTACCATAGTCAAAAATATTATTTATTTTCTTTTTACACGTTGCTTTCTTTTCAACTTATGGAGAAATGATACCAAACTTTTTCATGTGCACAACAAGTCATCCTGAAGATATTATGTTAAGAAAATTGGGTTACAAGATACATACCAGTATATTTTCGGTTTAGTTTTAAATTTAAGCATGAATATACAGGTTTATCATAAGCAATGATCAAATGATACTGATAGGTATTATGAGTGGGACTGGGAATTGCCTAAAGTATAAAGAACAAGTCAAAGATTAAAAGTTAAGAAAATTTTATCAAATTGGCACTCAACAACACCACATTTAGTCCACTATTAACCACTGTAGCACTGTCACTCTTGTAACCGTAGCTTCCGTTAAGTTGGAGTTGTATAACATAAAAAAGGAAGATAAGCACACTAGTCGTCCTATTCACGGTATCGAGTTCGTTGTTCAATAAAAGATGGGTAGCTTCAATATTTGTTGTAATGTGCACCTGCTTTATTTTTGTCTTTAATTGATTAGATGAGATATATTTTTGTGAATGCCACTTATCATGAATGTTTGGACATAGCTTTTGCTGTGTTATTTTGATATCAAGTTCCAGAAGATGAGTGGTTTTGACATATTATTGTAGTTTTGTTACTTTGACTATTTCAGTCAAGGTTTGGGCATTTCCATACCTTGGACTAACAAAAGCTTTCAGATTCCAAGCAGAAAAACCATATAGTAACTAGTTTGAGGAATTGTTAACAAAAAACCATTTTGAGGATATATTTACCCATTTTAGTCAACCAAATAACTCAAATGATTTTACAGCAAGTGTAAGAACCATCTAAGCTAGACTTACAGACTTTTAGACAAGTGTAACTCAAATAACATTCTTTAACAAAAGACTTGAATTCATCATGTTTGGGGTGCTTGGTTGTGCGTTTAAGAATACAAACTTCATAAAATGATCATTTTCTAAAGACATAATAGTACTAAAGTTGGCAATCACAACAAGCTCAATAACACGTTCATTTGAGTAAGTTTGTAGACGTGTCATGTTGTTATGTGTCACCATAAGTTTTCGAAACACATTAATATGGGTAGAGTTCGGCTAGATGATAAAGGCTGCATACAAGTCACATACGATTAACTCATAGAGTGAAAAACAAACACCATTTGACCTTTCAATCCTGTCATAACAGTGATCGTAAATATATATGCAGGTAAGTTATAGGGATAAAAGTTGTACCACCATGACTAAAACAACAATCTTTAATTAACACATAAATGTATGTTGAAATATGAGAGTGTGTCTTTGTTTAAACCTTTGTAGATGAATGTAAGTAACCAAGTATACATTTTGTTCCCGACGGACTAACTTACGGTATTTAAATTATGGAAAATGATTGAGGGACCTAAATGTATGACTAAATTTATGCCTAAAATGATGTGGAAGTGATTTATTGGTTTGTGAAGTAGTGGGTCCGTATACTATAACCAATAGAGTGATGACACATAAGATTATGCATGTATTTAGGTCTACGAGTTAGGCATGCCAATCAATACTCTTAAATTATATCACGTAGTTATGTAGTTTTGATTTAAAGTATGTATGTGTATTGTTTTAACATAAAAGAAAAACAAGCTGCTAAGTTTAGGATACATTATATATGCTTTTACATGAAAAAAAATTGAAACATATATTATATAAGTTGACACACAACAATTTGGGTTAACTTTTAAATAGAGATGTGGTTAAGCTATAATAATATATATATCAAGACAAGTGATGGGTTTACATTTTAGTATATAAACTAGCGATGTTTCTTATGTTTTACCTATGTGGGATGCAATAAGTATTCATTATATCCAAAATATTCAAAGCACGTAAATGTCTTAATTATTTTCGAGTTAGTAACGATGTTGTTCAATTCAAATATTATATGCCATCTATCTATCATCCATTTATGATGTTTTTCGTTTATTGTGGGATGTCTGATGATGGACATGCTAATAATGTAGTGGTCGGACACTTAAAAAGCAAAATAATTTTTCTTTGAGAGGGAGTTGGTGTTTTTTCATCACAGAGAGATTGAATCTGCGACTTTTAAAAGGGTTAAAACTTAAAAGTCCACTTGTTGTTTTATGCAACTTAAGATATATGAGTGAACATGTCTTTGTGAAATTATATATGTAAAAACTTAAGATACATAAGGGTGAAAATCATCGAATAGTAAAGTTTGAGATATGTTTTAGTTTGGCCACTCAAACTTTATATCAATCATAAAAACTATTAAAGTTTCAAAAATGTTTTATTATTATGTAATTTTATATGTTTTTTTTTAGTAAAAGGATTATACCCGGTGAAAATATTAATGAATGAAATGAGTTTAGGTATACAGAAAAGGTGGTAATGAGCCAACCTTTAAAAACCTAAATAGCAAACTATATGCTTGAACAAGCTCAAAGCATAACAACCACTAAACGACTATAATCTAGAGAACATAAACGATATACAATATGAACCATGTACTCTAGACCTCACGAATAGGTTTCATCAGCCTCCATCACTTATTATATTTGATATGTTCTAAGTTCTCCTCATTTGATCAGCCCTTATATTCTTCTTGAACCGAATGGATGCAAGTTTGAGCCTCACCGTATTAACCACTATCTTCGATACTTGATCAGGTTTTTGTTGCCTTTACCATGAACTCTATTGTTACGTTCCTGCCAAATGAAATATGAAGATGCAGCCACAATAAGACGACCAACAACAGACGTGACATTATTTTGTTTAGCAATAGGTAATAGCCATCCCACAATGTCACTCCATATGGATGAAAAGAACCTCAAGTCAACCATGTTCATCACTTGCATCCATAATTTTATATGTTAGAGTAACCTGAACAGAACACACTTTATCGTGCATTAATGGATTGTACATAATGTTGGTTGAAAGTAGTTAAATTAAGAGGGTGTTTAAAAGTAATGTATAACAAGTTAATGCATATACGGATATTTTAAGCACACCAGTGTTAGAAAATTACACAAGCTTAAAACAATTTTGAAAGTTTGATGGTTTTTATAGGTGATATAATATAAAGTTTGATTGACTAAATTGGAACATTTATGAAACTTGGTTAGTAATTTGATAATATGTAAGGTAAACACGATAATTATATCATAATATTTGATCAATTTACATTGTTATTAATAAAATGTGGGATGCACAAGTAATCATTTTATTCAAGAGATTATGATCTAATACGCTGCTATTAAATTCAAAGATTAGACATTTAGTACTCGACACTGCTACGTTATCTTTTCAACAAATATGGAATCACTAGTTCGGTGATTGGTTATTGGTTTACTCACTGGCTTATATTAGTCCGTCTGATGATGGTTTTAATAAAAACTTGTACAAATGATTCATAAAATGAATCGGAACATTCATGAAAATTTGTTAATTGACTGGACTTATTGTGGCTCGTTAAAGTGCTATTTTCTATCGTTATAAGGCGTCCCCTGTCATTACTACTAGCTTGTGTAAGTATACACATTAAGAAGATAAACTCTTAAAACATATAGTTTTCAACATGCTCTTCGAAACAAGTAAAATGGTGTTGCTGGTAAGGTTGCTCGTAACAATGTTGTTGATGTATTCAACATACTTGTTTAGTAGGATAAATTACCATGTTTAGTTACCAAAAAGGTTCAAAGTTGTTAATTTATCAATAAGGTATTAAGGTTGATGATAAGCACATTAAAAAATGTTTGAATGTTTGTTTCAAAGGTTATCAATAAGGTTGTTGGTAAAATCGTTAAAAACTGTCTGAATGTTTGTTTCAAAGGCGTTTATTTCTAAAGATTTTGTATTTTATTGATATAAAATTGTTCGCAATACAACACACATGTATAACTTTAGTTCGAGATTGACAAAAAAAAAATAATATAGTTCAATGTTGAAAAAAAATTGGAAACTCAAATAATATGATAGCAGAAGTACGTGAGATTGTTTTCTTACTCAAACAACCTCAAATAACAAAGGCTAACAACATTATACAAATCACAATTTACACAACCATATGCACCACAATATATTAGGAGGCAAACTTTCTCCTCCTTGATCTATGTGGGATTGTAAAAAAGAGCTTTTAGCCTTTTAGAAAAGTAACCGTGTAAGTTGTTCTAGCTTAAAGAGTAATAACAATAATACCTTTATTGCCGTAATTGAATATTATTCATCTTCATTTTTCATATTGTTTTATTCTTTTCAAGCTATGATTAAAAGTTCATACTAAACTCAAATACCTTTATTTACTGATTATGCACTTGGAGTGGGTTATCTTCCAGGGATAGGTTACTCTATTAC
>OU343216.1:196722394-196831992 GCA_910596185.1 Chrysanthemum makinoi | reverse complement strand
AAAAGGGTTTGTTTGGTGCCGCTCGAACCACCACAGAAACCCACTTGGGGTTGTTTAGTATGTTTTTGGTTCATTCTCTTTCTATCGTATTATTACCTTATAGCTTATTTGTTTTGGCTTGGGTTCGACTTTGAACCACGACCCTTAAGGGTGTTTGTTTGTCTGCTATCGCACTCCACCCCCAAGGGGTGTTTTGTTTTGCGTGTCTCGCCGAAGCTAGGTGTTGTTATTGTTTATTTGTTGTTATGACATACCCAGATAGGGTGCTTGTTTGTTCGTTTATTTCAGTCGCAAGGGAGTCATTATTTATGCTTTCCAGATTGAGTAGAAAACCACTAAGGTGCGTTAGTTGTTTTGGTACGTAAACGACCACACCTTCATAGGGTGTTCGTTTAGTTTGATTTAACAAGACACCAAAGGGTGTCGAGATGATGTTATTCTTCGAGCTTATTTGTCCACCAATACAAGGGGTGTGTTTTATTTTTGATCCTCGGCTACTAAGAAAGTTGTACACAAGCTTTAATCAACTTTAATTTTATTTAGGTTATTTCCAGATTAGGTTTGGTTTGATGGCTGTTGTGCACATGTGTTTTTGAGTGTGCATATGTGTTTTTATAGTTTCGATTATAATGAGCAATGTCAAGTATAATGCGCACATGTGTTTTTTTGAGTGTGCATATGTGTTTTTATAGTTTCGATTATAATGAGCAATGTCAAGTATAATGCGCACATGTGTTTTTTTGAGTGTGCATATGTGTTTTTACAGTTTCGTAGACACTCTGCACATGTACACGCTTAACTATTATTTGTTTGTGTGTTTTTTTGAATGTGCATATGTGTTTTTTTGAGTGTGCATATGGATTAGGATAAATATATGTTAGCCTAGATGGATTAGGATAAATATATGTTAGCCTAATTTTTTATAAGTTTTTTACATTTGGTATAGATAAAAAAAATTAGATGGATTAGGATAAAAAATTATAAGTTTTTTACATTTGATATTTGCAGCAAATTAGCCTAGTGCTTTGTTAGCCACACTTGTATTTGTATATCTTGTTCTGGTTGATGCCTTTGATATTTTTACAAGGAACCTCTACATTCTACAATACCATGTGAATTTTACTTACAGTCAGGTTCATGTCAAATTGCTAACCCTTGTTTTTGTAAATTCTGAAACAGCATGGCTGAGATTCTCCCCGCGACCAAAGCTATAAGAAGATGGAGAAGTTAATACGCCATACAGGAGGTGTGTAAGTACAGCTCAGCAACCAATTTCTATACATCCCTGTTTATGTGAATGCTGCTATAAATTTAAAGCTGTAGCTTTTTACTGTTAGTATCCATTCCAATAAAATCTTTGCATCTCTTATCCTAACAGGCTAACATGTACACTAGTGCTCAAGCTGATACTTAATGTTTAACAGTATATAGAGGATTAGTTAGTTACCTTGCAGACATTTATCATACATGTAGACACTATCAGATGTCTGGTTAACTATTAAAATGCGATGTCTGATTCATTTTGCTTATTATCTGTTTAGATACTATCAGATGTCTGGTTAACTAAAGTGTGCATATGTGTTTGAAGGTACACCCAAAATTAATGAAATGGGTTTGCACATGTGTTTAGATTTTTCATATATGTTTGCTAGTTGTTTATGATATAAATAACAATTTTTTATGTTTTCAGGTATTGAATATGTTTGATAAAGATGAGGATAATGACCAATATAGGAAGTGCACACGTGTCTTCAGCAAACATATACCTTCTAAAGATAATTTGATTGTGATAAAGATGTAAAGACACATGTGCACATTGACGCATGCGAATACATGTACATACAAAGATCACGAGTCTCTTATTGCGTTAATTATTATTAGTGCACACATGTATAATCGATATATTGTACTCGCATTTTTTTAGACATATGTATAATGTTTATGTTATTGAATTTCAGTTTTTGAATATTAAAGAATTGTACGCTAAAACATATGTGCAATTATCTTCTTAAGTGAAACACATACCATACTTTTAAAAAACATAAATGTTAAAAAAAAACTATTCAAAAATTTAAGTGGTTTAAGCAATTGAACACTACATTACGAAGAAAAACACATATTTAAAAAAACACATGTGCACAGAAAAACACATATGCATCTTACTTTTTGAAATCATGAAGAAAAAAAATATTTTTCCAAAAAAAAAAAAAAAAAAAAATCCTAAAATTTAGGAATTAAAAAAACGTTTTTTATTAAAAAAATTAAAAAGAAAATAAAAAAAATGTATTTTTACTATTATGCCCTTTTGAATTAAATAATAAAATTAAATATCCAAAAAATCGATTGTTTGCTATGTTCTCCGACCTTTTCTTGGTTCTGAAAAGAACCCTTCCCTATATATATATATATATATATATATATATATATATATATATATATATAGGGGGCCTTTATTTTGAGAACTATGTTAAGTGCGAAACTGCGAGAACTCCTCTAGACCAATGAGATTCTTTTAAATATTAAAGATTATTATTTAATCTAAAGGGTATTATAGTAAAAGACAATTTATAATTTTAAATTTTTATTAAAATCCATTTTTAAATATCTCATTTTTTTTTAAGCATGCATGTGTCTATAAAGTCAAGGTACATACATGTTTTTTTTAAATAATATAAATTTACATGATTGTACATTAGTTTAAAAATCAAATAATTTTACTTAAAAATGTAATTGCATATGTGTTTCTGCGGTATATTTTATAAACTTCTTAAATAAAAACTAAAAACATAAATTATAATCGTAACCTTTCGATTTATTACAAACCAAGAACATAATATAATACACAAATTTGTATATAAAATGAAATACAAATCAAATGTATTATTTCGAATATACATATGCACGCCTTCTAAGAACATATGTGCACTAAACATATGTGTCTGAAGTTTCTCATCAGATTCTTTTGAACATGTGTGCACGTCTTCCAAGAACATAGATGCACGCCTTCCAAGAACATATTTGTACTTCCAGTTTCTCATCAAATTCGTTAAAACATACGTGCACGCCTACACGCCTTCAAAGAACTTATTGTCACGCCTAGAAAACAATAATAGTCAATATTAAATACTTTTAAAATAAAACTCAAGATAATATTACACACATAAACAAGCTAAAACTAGCAAACACAAATAAACATGAGACAAAACTTTTTATATATGCAAAACATATATAATCTAGACACAAAACATATATGTTTTATATGTAAACGTATAATCTAAACAAAAAACATATATGTTTTATATGTAAATATATGTGCCTTATACATAAACATATATGTATCTTTTCAAAACCCATTCAAGAATGTAAATTTGGCTTGTGATTTATATCAAAATTTACTAGTTTGACTTGACCATTAGGAGGTAGGTCACTATTCCAAGAAAATAACATATTAATTTTCTACAACATAAAACATATATGCACACCTATTTACATTTATTTTATATTAATAATGAAACATATATGCACACTTATATACTTGGTTATCATCAAAAATTTTAAACCTGGCATAATAACAAATTCATCCACACTCGATCCCTTTTATCCTAATCACCAGGTAAACTAGACTTAACGTTAATCAATAGAAGTTAAAACACCATTAAAAGCATTTATAACCAAATAAAGATCTAATTACTGTGCTACGTTGGGAGTTACATACATTTCATCAAATTTTAATACCCACCTCACCATATGTTCATTCATATAACCATTATCCACGTATTTCTTAGCATGTTTAGGATTGTTTATTTTTTCTGTTTTGACCCCATTCTCGGAAAGAATCTTGTATTATACAAACAAATACATCTTACATCATACATCTTGTATAGATAGCATATTTACCAGTTAATTGTCATTCCATCTACTTAACTTAAAGAACAGTAGGATGACGCAAGAAACATTGGACCTCGTCAATCGTCACCAATAGTCGTCAGTATATTGTGGCAACAACGGCGTGTCAGGAGTGTTATAAAAACTCGATTTTAGAGTGAATATATAGATCTAAAAAAAAAAACCCTTTATAACTTGAAATATATCACTGAATATACATAACCTGATTTCAAAATGATTAAATAAAAATAATCCAATTACAGAACATGAATTAGAAAACAAACCTTATTAGTCATATTCATCATTCTCAATTGGCATCTATGAATCTGATATGAGATTTACATCTACCCTTCCATTCGATTTCTTATTATTTAAACATAAATGAAATCAATAAAAGATAGATGAAATTGAAATTGAAAACTAGTTGATAGGAAAATGGAGGCATCATATGTGGAGAGAGACAAACAAATGAGTAGGCCGCTACGTTAAAAAGTGAGAAACTTATATTTTGCATAAATGATCTACAGTCGATTTTTTTGATAGACATGAAGCAAGAAAGAGGTGGCTAGGGTTCTTGATAGGAAGAGATGAAAAGTGAAAGAAGGAGATATGAGAAAAATAAAAATCAGAAAATGGTTTTAGTATAAAATCCTTTTTTTATGGAAGAATTAAATTCCCATTTTGCCCCTACTTTAGTTTTTTCTATCAAATTAAGTTACATCTATTTTCAAAAATGCCATTATGCATTGACATAATGTACCTTATGTATCATTAGGAGTAAAAAAGGGGGTTCTCGCAGTTCTCGCATTTAACAGGGTTCTCAAAATAAAGATACACTATATATATATATATATATATATATATATATATATATATATATATATATATATATATATATATATATATATATATATACACTAAAATACACGATGATAAAACAACAACGATAAGCATACGAATTTCAACTTCAATTGACACCAAAAACTAATACAAAAAATTAAAGATAACAAAGTTAGAAATTTGAAATTTTCAATGCAAACTCAACGGTTGTGACTACAAACCATCACGAGCAAGACATTGACAATATAATACTTGTCACAACAAAGATAAGCATACGAATTTCAAGATCAAATACACCAAAAACTAATACAAAAAATCAAAGATAACAAAAAGTTTGAAATTTGTATCAAATTTTCAATGATGGGTGAGAATGGTTGTAGCCCTACAACCATCACAAGCAAGACATTGATGGTTGTCACAACAAAGATAAGCATACGAATTTCAGTTGATCAAACACAAAAACTAATACAAAAAATCAAAGATAACAAAAAGTTTGAAATTTGTATCAAATTTTTTTCAATGATGGGTGAGAATGGTTGTAGCCCTACAACCATCACAAGCAAGACATTGATGGTTGTCACAACAAAGATAAGCATACTAATTTCAGCTTGATCAAATACACCAAAACTAATACAAAAATCAAAGATAACAAAAAGTTTGAAATTTGTATCAAATTTTCAATGATGTACGGTTGTAGCCCTACAACCATCACAAGCAAGACATTGACAATATGGGTGAGAATGGTTGTATCCCTACAACCATCACAAGCAAGACATTGATGGTTGTCACAACAAAGATAAGCATACGAATTTCAGTTGATCAAATACACCAAAAACTAATACAAAAAATCAAAGATAACAAAAAGTTTGAAATTTGTATCAAATTTTCAATGTTTTTCAGATGGTTGTAGCCGTAAACCATCACAAAGCAAGACATTGACAATATGATACGTGTCACAACATATCCTAGTTGTATAAATCACACTATATAAATGTGTTATTTTCTTTTCTTTACCCGATGTGGGACAAAGAACATGCACCATGTTTTAAAAAGTAAAACCATATAAAAAGTTGTTAAAGAAATTTGGTACACACTCAAACAATGTTATTTAAAGACAAGACAACTCAAATTGGTTATCCTACATCACTCACATAACTACTCATCCAAGGATAAAAAGCTAAGAAATTTAGGTATAGGAATATACAGTTTTACTTTATCTATAATCGTAAGCATGATTATTCCAAGAACAAGCCAAAAATTGAAAGTTGAACTATAGATAATTCACCAATGACACTTTTGTTTTTCTCTTTTTTTGTCATACAATAGGTATGACAAAATTTTTTTTTTGCCCCCACTAAAATTAATTCCTGTCTCCGCCCCTATACGTAAGTAGGCTTTCTTTTCTTTTCCCAAATGTGGGATCGAAAACTTAAAACAAGTTTTCAAAACGTAATCCAATACAAAAATGCTAAAACTACTATACCAGATCAAGGCTACATGGAATTTATAGTAATGGCTATACCAAAACTCAAGACACTGAATTTTGAGAAGAGTATTATACCATAACGTGATAACCAGATATCAAGAATCATGAAACGATCAACATCCTGACCAAATGCAATGTGACTCATATCTTTTGAATTTATCAAGCTGCTGACTAGTTAAAGTAGAAAATACCAGAACTATGAGAAAAAAATATCAGCACTTCTGGTACCATTTACACTAAACCAGTTGACACAATGGTTTGAGTAGAGTACAGAGTCTGAAATCTCATAACCAATAGACACGAATGTATGATGCAGTACCGGGCCTTAAATATCCAATACCATCCGTCATGAACCATTTTATGAACCACTAGAAGATTCAACATAGACTTCATCAAATCGTACTATGTAAGTATTATTTGGAACATAAAAAACACTTCAATCCAACTTTAGACAGAAAAGCAATCCGGTAACTAGAAATCTTGAACCTGCAACTTTGAAGACTAAAGTTGACTATTCTCGGCCAAAAGTTAGAGAAGATAAAATTGAAATGAACTCCATATTCCTAATACATAAATTAATTAGCCATATTGGGTTGACTAAGGGAAGCTGTTGGATTCCAACCACAGATTGCCAAATTCACAAGCAGCAGCAAAAGAATGCAACCAAACGAACCAAAAATCCTCGCACCCTTTTTGACACAAATTGCAAACTATGACGAGAAAAGATAGTAACCATTTTGAGGATAAACTGTGGTAAAGTTGACCCAGTTCTACCTTAGAAAACCATATAGTAAGCATTTTGAGGATAAATTGACCAATTATAGTCAATCAAATGACAATAATGACTTTACAGCAAGTCCAAGAACCATCTAAGTTAGGATTGTACGTCGTTGGATGATGGTGGTAAAACGCGTGGGTCGGATAATGGGTCAATGGGAGTTTAATGGGTGCGACCAAACCCGGTCATTTGCTATCACGGGTAAGCAGGGTCAAACGGTGGTCAGAAAGTGCTAATTTGTAAGTGGAGACTGTGCATGAATGTGAACCCCATCCGCGTGAGCTATTTAAGAATCCTTCTACCTGCCTGCAACTTACAAAGAGTTGCACCTTGGCATGTAAGACCCGTTCTCTAAACTTGGGGCTGACCAAATATACCAAGCAGAAGTAAAAATTTGACCCAATTGGACCCATAACTCAAAGAACGGTTATGATTGAAGCCTCTAGTTTTGAACAGTAGATCAATTAGAGTGGAACAATTGCACCAGAAACTTACATTCATCATGTTTGGAGGTGCTTGGCTATGGGTTTTAGAGGGTAATGGTAACGATTGATGGTCGTTTGTAAGTTGCTACATACAAATATACAATATTTACAATAGTATGTTCCATTATCCAAAGTATATAAAAGGTTTTCAAAAACTAGTGAAAAGTTCTGTTAAAATAACCAGATTTGTTCTCAAACCAACCACAACACAATCAATTCACCCAGCCAACCACCCCTTGGTGAAATCTTTTATTAACTGAATAGACAAGAAGATGAGTCCACAAAACGTGTGCTCACCAAACAAATACACAAGACAAAGATAGTCCCCTTCAGAAGGATCCTATCTATCCCACTACAAAGATTGTAATACAATAGATCCTCACTACAACCCTCAATAATACCTAACAATCTATGAAACTGATCAAGATGATCAGAGTTAATCAATACCAATAATACCAGACAAATCTTGAGAGAAATAACACACAGCTTTTGATGTGAGAGAAATGATATATGAGAAAGATAATACAGCCAAGGGTTAGGTCCAGCTTATATAGCAGCTGAGATACACTTTAACCCCTCAAGATATAAAAACCTGCTAACAATAGCCAAACACACAAACATTAGATCAACTTAGCATAACAAGCCCTTTGACTTAAAGTCAAATATGAGCTTGCATCCTAACTAATATATTTCAACACCCCCTCTCAAGCTCATGGCTTGAACAAATCTATCAGACCAAACTTATCACAAAACAGCTTGTGTTAGAAAACACTCAACCCCTTAAAGATATCTGCAGAACATTATTAGCAGAAGCAACCTTCAAGGTTCTAATGACCCCTCGGCTACCTCTCCCTAACAAGATGTAAATCAATCTCAAAATGTTTGGTTTTTTTCATGAAAAACTGGGTTAGCAAAGCATTGAATAGCGAATGCTATCACAAAATAAACTTGCAGGTAACAAATCCTCTATTTCTAAATCTTTAAAAACTTTTATAACCCAAATAAGCTCACAAGTAGTAGATGCAAGACACCTATACTAAGATTCAGCAGAAGATCTAGAAATAGTGGCTTGCTTTTTACTTTTCCAAGAAATCGATTATTGCAAAATAAACACAGAAACCGAAACCGATTTCCTAGAAAGACACTTAGCTCAATGCAGATCTAATAAGCATACAGATTAAGCTTTTCCCATACACAACCGCAATAATTGCACGTGATCCTATTTTAAGTATCTCAAAACTCTAAGCAAGAAAATGAGAGCTAAGAGGAGCATGCATATGCTGATTTAGACAATGAACTGCATAAGAAATGTCAGGCCTAGTAACAAACAAGTATATAAGCTTACCAACCAACTTTTGATACTCAGACATATTAAACAAGAATTTATCATTCTCCCCTCAACATGACTCAGAACCACATTCTGCTGCAAAGGAGTAAAGTGCAGGCTTACAAGCCAACAAACCATATTCAAGTAACAAGTCCAAACAATATTTTCTTTGAGAAAGACAAAGACCTGATTCATAGTTTAACACTTCAATTCCCAGAAAATATTTGAGAGGACCAAGATCTTTAATCATAAATTTTGAATTTAGAAACTTTTTGAACTTCTCAATTTCATCGACATTATTACTAGTGATGACAATATCATCCACATAAACCAATAATGCCAAGAAAATTTAGAGTCTTTGTATAAAGAATAGTCATTAAGACTTTGTTTAAAACCATTTTCTATCAAAGCAGTAGTAAGCTTCTCATTCCACTGCCTAGGAGCTTGTTGTAACCCATACAAAAACTTATTCAATTTACACACTCTAGTTTCATTTTTATCATAATAACCAGGGGCAAACGCATATATATACTTCATACAAATCACCATATAAGAAAGCATTATTAACATCCAGTTGAAACAAAGGCCAATTGTTAGAAACAGATAAAGTAATAAGACACCTAACAGTAACCATTTTGACAACTGGACTAAATATTTCTTCATAATCAATACCTTCCCTCTGATTATAACCCTTAGCTACAAGTCTAGCTTTATATCTATCAACCTCACTAGAGGACTTAAATTTAATTTTCCAAATCCATTTGCAACCAATGGCAAACCTACCATTAGGTAATTCACACAACTCATAGGTATTATTTCTATGCAAAGCTTCCATTTCAGAATTCATAGCATCTTTCCACATAGGATTTTGAATAGTCGAAAGAGTCTTAGGTTCACAAGCCTTATTAAGAGTAGTGGAAAAACACATGTTAACTTTAGACAGATTAGAATAAGACACATATTTTTCAAGATCATACTTCACATACTACCAACAACAAGTCAAAACCTAACAAGGTTGACTTCTATTTCTACTAGACTCTCACACTTGGTGGTGCTTCCATTTGAACATTTTGATCCTCACCATTGAAAACATTTTGATTTGTGCCCTCAGAGGTGATAATATCATTTATCTGGGTTGCTGTGGTTGCACCTCCTCATTGATGTGCTAGCACAATCATCCTGGAGGTACCATACCACTACCTTCCTCATTAGAAGGGTCCCCTCTTCATCATAGGGACCTCTAAATGTCATGAAAGTTTAAGTTGTTTACTCCATTATCATCAAAGTTTGGTTGTGAATTATTAAACTCAGATAGATTTACCCAAAATCATTCTATGACTTATGAAAAACATTTGATAACTTCATTTTAAAAGGAAACACAGTTTCATAAAAAGTAACATCTCTTGAATAAAAAACAAATTTACTATCCAAACCATACAATTTATAAGCTTTTTTAACACTAGAAAAACCAATTAAGACACATTTTTCAGATTTAGAACCAAACTTATCATGTGAATTTAAAACAGTGGAGTAACAAAGACATCCAAAAGATCTGATGTGAGAGAGACTAGGATCCTTACCATACACTAAAAATAAGGGAAGCACCAGACAAGCAGAGGAGGAAGCTCTAATAAGATATACATTAGTTAACACACATTCAGGCCACATATTCAAGGGAATCCCCCCTGAAACATAAGACTCCTAGAAACATTAAGAAGGTGTCTATGTTTCCTCCTCAAAAATCCCATTTTGCTGAGGAGTATATGCACAAGAAGTTTGGTGAATCATCCCTAATTCAAGAAAAAAGAGTGGATAATTGATTATTAACAAACTCAGTTCCATTTATCATCTTATGATCTTAACCTTTTTATTAAACTGAGTAAAGATAAGTTTTATAAAATTTGTAATATGATCACAAACTTCAGCTTTGGATTTCGAAGATAAACCCAAACAACTCTACTAAAATCATCAACCAAAGTTAAGAAATACTTAAAACCTTCTTTACTAGTAACCTTATAAGGACCCCAAACATCACAATGAATAAGATCCCCATCAGTTTTAGATTTATGTTCACTTAATGGATAAGGTTTTCTAGTTTGTTTAGCCTTGTGACATACATCACAAGGAGAAAGATGATCCACCTTTTTAAAACCAATTTTATTACCCAAAGTAGACAAGACTTGATCAGCAGGATGACCAAGCCTTTGGTGCCATAACTCATTAGAAAATGACAAACAAAAACGAATTACACATAGCAAGATTAGACTCACCACAATCAGCTTCAAACAAAGAAGACCAACCGTAAACACTACCACCCCACAATTTTGCCTAGTTTCAAATCCTGAATGTAACATTTATGCTCATCAAAACCAACAAAGAACTTTACTCTCTTAATCATCTTATTAAAGCACAAGACTCACATTATATTCAGGAACAACAAGAACATCAAATAAAACCACACCAGAGGTAAGTCTAAGACTACCAATAGCAGTAATATTAGCAACAGTACCATTAGGATGACCAACAGTTAACATGAGACTAGAAATATCAACAACATTAAACATGTTTTTAGTAGAATCAGTCATATGTTGATTAGCACCAGAGTCAATAACCCATCCTAAAGTAACATGATACTTCACAGAACTAGACTTAGCATAGAAAAACCTCTCAAAATGCAGATTAAACATCACATTATTATTGAAGAAAGTGGGAGATATACCTGCCATACTTGCAGAACCATTAGCAGATGGTTTTTCATTAATGAGACTTAAGAGTTTCATCATTTGATCATTAATGAAAGAAACCACCATAGAACCTAAGAAGTGGATGGTTGAGACACATCTGCACTATTAGCATTAAACTTTTTGACAATAGTAGACTGTTTAGACAAATTAGGATTCCTTTTAAAACCAGGAGGGTAGCCATTTAACTCAAAACATCTATCAATAGTATGCCCAATTAGACCACAGTGTTTACAAACCAGATTAGGATTAGGTCCCCTATTAGTATTATTATTACTATTACCATTTCTTCTAACAAAGTTGTTATTAGAGTTGGAATTGTTATTGGTCTTAGTAACAAAAGCAGCAGGTTGAACCTTACTATTAGAACCAGAATTAGGGTGAAGACCTCTATGATACTCCTCCCTAGAAACCACATTAAAAGCCTCTTTATCATCTGGTAAAGGATCCCTAGCCAGAATATTACTCCTAATAGGTTGATATACATCATTTAAGCCCATAAGAAATTGCATAAGTCTAACAAGTTGATTATGCTTCAACACACCCTCATGAGCAGCACAAGTACAAGCACGTAACAAAGTCAAAGTATCAAATTCTCTCCAAAGAGAATTCAGCTTATGATAATAATCAGGCACAAATAATTCACCTTGCTTAAGAGAGTTAGTCTTATGAATCACATTAAAAATAAAAGACCCATCAATTTTATCATAAGTTTCTTGTAATTCTTCCCAAACTTCAGAAGAAATTTCTGAGTAAACCTGTCCTAAGTACAACTCAGAAGATAAAGACCCAAGAATCCAGCCAAGAACAATGGCATTACATCTTTCCCATTGCTGAGAAAGAACAAGACTAGTAACAGGTTTAACACAAGTACCATCAACAAATCCCATTTTATTTTTACCTTTTAAAGCAATTTTCATAGCAGTAGACCACATTTTGTAAATTGAGTTTAAAATGCACAATAGGAACATTAGAATTATCACTAGAATGCAAGTAGAGAGGATTACCAGCATCCAAAGAACTAATGAGAACTTCAGCCATACCTAATCAAGAAATAAAAACAAATAGAAAGCAAACCAGAAAAAACAGATAGCAAAAACCAAACAAACAACCAAACCAACAAAGAATACCAGCAACTAAAACTACCAAGAAAACTAAAAACAACAACTACACTACCAAGAACACTAAAAACTCACACCCAATTCCACTGAAATACCCAGTCTCACACCTATCTGTGGGAAGAGTAGGTTTCTGTACCTCTCAAGGAGGCAGGTCAAGATGTTACCCACAGAGTTTGCAGTGTAATAACTAAAGTACTCAGAGAATTAAGAGAAGAGAATTAAACCTTTCAAGAAGTAACGCATGGGAAACCAGATTACCAATCCTCTTGATTCAATTGGTCAAGAGAGCCAATAACCAACTAAGAACCCCAAGAACACCACCAGGAATCACCAGAACCAAGATCCCTAAATTTACCAAATTAGGGTTTCAAAAAACCCTAATTGATAAATCCAAGATCCACCACTAAAACAACATTAACACTACGGCCGTTAAGAAAACAAATTCTCACAAGATCCCAATTGCTCAAGAAACAAGAAACCCCCAAATTTGAGATCAAACCCTAGAAACCCTAATATCAAGAACCAATGGAGATCAAAGCCGTGGCTCTGATACCATGTTAAAATAACCAGATCTGTTCTCCAACCAACCACAACATAATCAATTCACCCAGTCAATCACCCCTTGGTGAAATCTTTTATTAACTGAATAGACAAGAAGATGAGTCTACAAAACGTGTGCTCACCAAAAAAAATACACAAGACAAAGATAGTCCTCTCAGGGATCCTATCTATCCCACTACAAAGATTGTAATACAACAGATCCTCACTACAACCCTCAATAATACCATAATCTATGAAACTGATCAAGATGATCAGAGTTAATCAATACCAATAATACCAGACAAATCTTGAGAGAAATAACACACAGCTTTTGATGTGAGAGAAATGATATATGAGAAAGATAATACAGCCAAGGGTTAGGTCCAGCTTATATAGCAGCTGAGATACACTTTAACCCCTCAAGATATAAAAACCTGCTAACAATAGCCAAACACACAAACATTAGATCAACTTAGCATAACAAGCCCTTTGACTTAAAGTCAAATATGAGCTTGCATCCTAACTAATATATTTCAACAAGTTCTAGAGACACAAATTTTTTCTGCAATCAAATATTAGTGTTATATATTTTTGTATATATTGTTTTCTTGAACCTGCAACTCTGAAGACAAGAGTTGACCATTCTTAGTCAAATGGATAAGCTGAAAAATCTTATAGTTATCTTTGGGATGTAACTTTTCCCATATTCATCATGTAAATTACTAAAGTAATAGGGAATCAAGGATAAGGTGACATACTAATTAGTACGTAGTAATTGCACATTGAATATAGACTTTTAAATGGGCAGTTTATATAGACCCTCAATACAACACCGTTATGCATACAGTAAGTAATCCTCCTGCGTGCAATGATTGGAACCCCTTTTAGGGGGTCAATATATACTGCCCCATTTAAAAGTCTATATGGTTTGTATAACATGACCCTTTTTAAATATTTAAGATTGCCAAAAAAATTTATAAACTAATATTATGTGTCAGTTTCGAGTATTGAAATCTGCTTCTTTCCTTATCAGTTTCAAAGACACAACACTAAGAGCATCTCCATCGTTAGCACCACCAACGGCGCAGCAGTTAAAAAAAGTAACGCGCTTAGTGGCGTTGAAGGTTGGAAATGTATGCTAAAACGGCGTTAAAGCTTGGCATTGCTCCACTCGCCCGTTAGGGGCTTAAAAAATAAAAAAAAAATTCAAAAAAAAAAATTCAAAAAATTTTCACTTCTAGTCCCTTAAACGGGTAGTATCCTAGGTTTCAAAAAATTTCAAAAAAGTTTCAAAATTAGTCCCTAACGGCTAGTTTTTACACAAAATAAATACCCAACTAAAATTCTATTTTTTTCACACTTCCTCTCACACTTTCATAATTCAAAAATCAAATTCGTTCACAATGGATCCAAATCAAGCTGGTGATATTCTCTGTCTGGTCGACGTTGATGACCAAGAGGACTCCAATTTATGGCCCGCGTGACAGTATCACCTTCGGAACAACAAGAAGGTATTGAATCTCAACATCCTACTCGTTCTCGTACCATATATATATCGTGAACGTGAGCTTGCAGAGGAACGTCGCGAATGATTATTTCGTACAAGGTTGTAAGTATTTAAACCGAATTTTGAGAAGATTTCGTATGAGCCCGAAACTATTCCTGCAAATAGTTGAAGGTATTGAATCTTATACTTCCGATAATATTCCAGATCATTTTAATTACTTTAGGCAAACACCCGACATGCTTGTGGTCTAATGAGTAAGTGCTCTAATGAAGCTCATACGCCATTGGCGCATTTGCACCTCACTCGATGCATTTGATGAATACTTGCAAATGGGTGCGAGTACTTCACAATTATGTGTTGATAATTTTAACAAATGTATTATTGATTTGTTTATGCCGGAGTATTTAAGAAAACCAACATGGGCCGACATTCAAAAAATTTATCAACAACATGAAGAAAAACATGGTTTTTATAAACTAAATGTAAGTATAAAAATATGTCAGGATCATTTTTGAAAAAGTGTCGTAATAATATAACTTTAACGATTTATAGACAAAATAAATTCAAAACACTAGGTAAACTCAAAATATAGTTTTTATAAACTAAATGTAAGTATAAAAATATGTCAGGATCATTTTTGAAAGTAATGGATTAAATATTTAAAATAATAACTCACGCGAACGCGTATTAAATATAAAAAAATTACGCGTTAAATGTGAAATGAAATGTCATGAATGAACTAATATGATGCATATTTAATTTAAAAATGACCGAAATTGAGAATTGTTTCTTCCCATGCCCTATCATCTGGATTAACGATACTATGGTTCGAACCTCGACAAGAGTTCTAAAAGTTCATGCTCGTACGAACAGTCTAAATGATCATATCAATGCCCATGCGTACAGGTTCCCCATACAACTAAGTACGCCCGATTAGATTTGATAGGGTAAACTTACCCAATATCGAACGTAGCTCTCACAAGACCTTTAGGTTGTCGATTATAATCTAATCTCACAACTCATCAAACAAGAACTGTCATGAGATTAAACTAAACCGACTTGAGTAAACTTGTTTCTTAGCTCGACTTTCGCAACTCATCAAACAAGAACTGTCGCTAGATCAAGCTAGGAAACAAGTTGTTAGAAAGGTAGGATTCCACATCCTTGAATGAAGTCTTTTGAAAGATTCGCCGATATTCGATTTGCACATCAAATCCAATCAACAAGATATATAACAACTAAGGTCGATATCAATAGGTCTCAAATTAATCAAGGTCGTGAACGTGGTAAAGATTGGAAGGAAGCTATGCACTCAAAATCATGTCGCACAGAAATAAAGTAGTTGTTCAAAGGAATGTACCCGCACGTTGCGGGCTTCCTCGGTACCCAAATAGAATGCTCAACCACGTGCGGGAGGAATTTCAATGTTCTGATCTTGTGGGCCTTCTATTGCCAATGCCAAGTTTGGACGATTACCTCCTTGATTGGGAGTTCTTTTTAGCTTTGGACAGGTATTGCGAAGGTGATCTAGACTTCCACACTCACATGCCTCTGTCCTTGATTTCCGTTTGAGCAATTTCGGCGAGTGAACCCTGTCCACATTTGTCGCACCTTCGGCAGTCTCCAGTGATGATAATTACATCGAAACACAAAGGATGTGGACCTTATATATCTTTGCGCCCTGGGTGATTGCCCCATAGTTCCGGGTTATTCGCTGCCTCTTGTTTTGCTGATTCGGTCTCGGTTTCCCTGGTGATCCTCCTGCCGCTTTCGTCCATTGTCGCTTTTGTTAGTTCTCCACCTACCATCACATCATTTGTCAAGCGATACGCCATACTCACGCCGCTTGTTTGGATTGCCATTGTTGTTTGGGTTGCCGTTGTTACCGAGCGTGTTTCTTGCACCCATGATCTTACAGAGGACCAAAACATCGGGTTGAGTAAACGACATTCGAACGGTCATGAGGTGCAACGGTGGTAATGTGTTATAGTGATCCAAACATGACAGAACAGAGATGCTATGTCTAACAAGTCGAAAGATGGGAAAAGAGAAGATATGAACAAGGTAATGTGTAGACGTGGACGTAAAAACATGCCATGCATACCCACCCGACCAATGCAACTTCAAGTGACCAGACTCTAAAGACTCGACTAAACATGATTTAAAACTACCACTCTTATCATTGCATGGTTCTTCATAAATTAGACATAGTTGATCAGGCTATGTATAATTTATGATTAACGATGCAACGATAGGACTAGATGACTCGGATGATGTTCAATGTTTAAAATAAAATAAAATAAAAATTTTTCCGGTTATAGCTGTGATTTTTTATTTTTGAAAAATCGGCATTCTCTATAACCTTGGCTCTGGTACACCTGTCAACCCCTCGCCGGAGGCGAAAACACGAGGTGTAACGGAAGGGAACATAAGCACAAGATAATAGAACATACCAACATTAAGATTAAAAGAAATAATACTCCATTACAATACTAGTTTAGCCATCATCGGCAAATATATTACAAAGTTTAGATTCCAAAATATTGAGTTTTATTACATATGACTTGTAGCGACAAGTGAAAACTTCTATATGAAAGACTTGATTGAAAAGCTTACTAACGATCACCTGAAATGCATGAGAGAAAAACGGGTCAACTATGAAAATAGGTGAGTAAACACGCTTAGCGAAATAAGAAAATTTGTAAGAAATAATCAAAGCTTTCGGTCAACGAAAATAGTTCTCAAAGCAAAGGCATTGTGTATCCACTCAGTTCCAAATTCCCAAAAACTTGCAACCTGTGTGTACACAACCCATTGCACAAAAATATAGTGCTTCAAGTAGTCAAGTGTAAGCGGTCATAATAGTTCCCAAAGCAAAGGCATTGTATATCCACTCGGCCCAAGTTCCGCCCATAAAAAACTTGCAACCTGTGTGTACACAACCCATTGCACAAAATATAGCGTATCAAGTGGTCAAAATAGTTCACAATATAGTACCAAGTATATAATAATTTAAAGATGCTCCGAACATGGGAGACTTTGCACTGCGCCAACAAGGGAGACTCCTTTGTCACTCGACCACCTAGGCGAGATTTATTGAGACCGCTCCACCAATAAGGCGAGACTTTATAGTGATGCTCCAAACATGGGAGACTTTGCACTGCTCCAACAAGGGAGACTCCTTTGTCACTGGACCACCTAGGCGAGATTTATTGAGACCGCTCCACCAATAAGGCGAGACTTTATAGTGATGTCTCAACATGGGAGACTTTGCATCGCTCCAACAAGGGAGCCTCCTTTGTCACTCGACCACCTAGACGAGATTTATTGAGACCGCTCCACCAATAAGGCGAGACTTTATAGTGATGCTCCGAACATGGGAGACTTTAGGTCAAGATCATAACACGCACGGTTCAATAAGTTCAAATAAGTCATAATGTCGAAATTAAATCCAAGAGTCTAAGTCAAGTTCAAAAGTTCAAGAGTTCCGTTCAAAAGTTCATAATTAAGTTCAAAGATTTAAGTCGAGTTCACAAGTTCTAGTCAAAAGAGTTCACAAAAGTAAGAATCAATTTAATTCAAGTATGGTTCATGCATTCAACCCCAAAATATAGTAAAACGGTAAAAAGGGGATGTGATTACTCACTTGATGAATAGATGTGACGACAAAAGTGGTTAACACGAAATGTAGGGAACTCGAAACCGACCTATTATGAATGATATGATATACAATAAGTCACGATGTAATGTTATGCACGCAATTTGGATGATATTTATACCATTTGTGAGTTTTGAAAATAATACTTATCGTCGAAAAATACTCTTTTGACGTCTTGACCACTCAAAAATCACTTTACAAGTATTTACGTCAAAATGTCATCCTACAATGGTTTTGTAATGATTTATGGTGAAATTATCACTTTTCGACGTAAAACAATGTCGGCGGAAATTTCATGAAAGTGACAAAAAGTCTCAAAAAACTAGTCGTAAAATGGTGTACGTCGATCGTTAGAAAACGAACTCGACAGTTTTGGAAAGTTTGTATTGAAATCTAGAAGTTTCAGTTCAGGAGTTTTCGCATAAAGGTCTCAACATAAAGATAATAGAGGTTAAATATGGTGATTTAGTTACCGTAACACTTATCTCTCAGAAAAATAATATAGTTTTTCTAAAAATAATAGTTACGCAAGTTTATGAAAACATGTATATCTTAGTCGTTTCAAATCCGTTTTCTACGTATTATATGTCCTTAGCTTCGTATCAAAGTATACTAATATATTATTGACAAGTCGAAATAATTTATGAAGCTTAAGGCTCGTTTTTGACTCGTAAAAATAAAAATAGTATGCTGAAACTTTCAGAAAATGTATATATCGTCGTCAAACTTGAAAAATTCATAACTTCTTCGTTATAACTCCGTTTTAATCCGCTCCGCCACGGATTCGTTTTTAAGTATATTTTCTAAATATCAAGGCCAAAATTTCGTGCCTACTGTCGGATTTTCCAAAAACAAAACAAGGACATAACACTTTTATATACTTATCGAAAATAGTTTTTCTCGTACTAAACCTATTCCAATCCCTTCAAATCAACTCCAAAGCTAATCTAATCCTACCATACACCTTCTTAGGGTGTCATGGGTTCCTAATCACCATCAAGACCAAAGAATACCATGGGAATATTTATAGGATGACCAATATGTATATATAACTCAATAAATCATGAAAAATGGTATAAATCACATATCATGCATACTTGCTCCAAAAATGAAAAAAATGAATATGAAATGATAAGGAAACATGAAAATGAAAGAAATATGCTTACAAGTGAAAATGATGAGGTGATAAGAACCAAGGTTACCTAAATACTCTAGATTTTATTTCAAAATCTTAGAAAGAGTATTAACTAGATTGTTATACCACTTGAACTTGGAAAAAATTTTTGATCCCTTTGAAGACCCTCTTGTGACCGGTTTTGAGGATGAAAAACCAAGAGAGAATGTTTATTTCTCTAACTTGTATTAATGAGATGAATGAGATGTGTTGAAAAAAAACTACATGAAGTGTAGATCTATACTTTCAAAGACAAGAATTACCAACTCCATAAATGTCAATCCCATAGGACCGATTTTTGAGGGATTAATATCTCAAAATATATTTTTTTTTTTCTTTTTACTTGTATGAAATATATTTGTATGTAATTTGTTAAAAATGTATAAGTAAAGTGTGTAGTTAAATGTAACTTGTAAGGTAATTGGAAATTTTTGGTACAAGTAAGATTTTAATAGATCAAAATAGAATGTAATGAGATAATAAAAATTTTAAAAATACATTCCTTGTGAAAATTGAGTGATATAATAATTGTCGTGTAGTCTTTAAGAAAAAGTGTCGTAATAATATAACTTTAACGATTTATAGACAAAATAAATTCAAAACACTAGGTAAACTCAAAATATAGTTTTTATAAACTAAATGTAAGTATAAAAATATGTCGGGATCATTTTGAAAGTAACGGATTAAATGTTTAAGATAATAACTCACGCGATAACGTTTATTAAATATAAAAATACGCTGCTAAATGTGAAATGAAATGTCATGAATGAACTAACATGATGCATATTTAATTTAAGAAATGACCGAAAATTGAGAATTGTGACATTCTTCCCATGTCACGAATCATGTCCTCCGATGATAACGATACTATGGTACGAACCTCGACAAGAGTTCTAAAAGTTCATGCTCGTACGAACAGTCTAAATGATCATATCAATGCCCATGCGCATGGTTCCCCATACAACTAAGTACGCGTCCCGTGATTAGATTTGATATGGTAAACTTACCCAATATCGAACGTAGCTCTCAAAAGACCTTTAGGTTGTCGATTATAATCTAATCTCACAACTCATCAAACAAGAACTGTCATGAGATTAAACTAAACCGAGTAAACTTGTTTCTTAGCTCGACTTTCGCAACTCATCAAACAAGAACTCGTCGTAGATCAAGCTAGGAACCAAGTTGTTAGAAAGGTAGGATTCCACATCCTTGAATGAAGTCTTTTGAAAGATTCGCTCGATATTCGATTTGCTTACACAATCAAATCCAATCAACAAAATAATAAACTAAGGTCGATATCCATAGGTCTCAAATTAATCAAGGTCGTGAACGTGGTAAAGATTGGAAGGAAGCTATGCACTCAAAATCATGTCGCACAGAAATAAAGTAGTTGTTCAAAGGAATGTACCCGTTACGCGTTGCGGGCTTCCTCGGTACCCAGATAGAATGCTCGACCACGCGGGAGGAATTTCAATGTTCTGATCTTGTGGGCCTCTATTGCCAATGCCAGTTTGGACGATACCTCCTTGATTGGGAGTTCTTTTCCGCTTTGGACAGGTATTGCGAAGGTGATCTAGACTTCCACACTGTGAATATCTTTCCTGTTTGATTTCCCGCCTGCTTTTGAGCAATTTCGCGCGAGTGACATCTGTCCACATTTGTCGCACCTTCGGCAGCCTCCGAGTGATGATAATTACCGAAAGTACACAAAGGATGTGGACCTTTATATCTTTTGCGCTCCCGGGTGATTGCCCCATAGTTCGGGTTATTCGCTGCCTCTTGTTTTGCTGATTCCGGTCTCCGGTTTCCGTGATCCTCCTGTCGCTTTCGCCCATTGTCTTTTGTTAGTTTCCGCACCTGATCACATCACATTGTCATCGTTTACACGCCTATACAGCGCGTTGTTGTTTGATTGCCATTGTTGTTTGGGTTGCCTGTTGCTCCAGCGTGTGTTTCTTGCAGCCATGATCTTACAGAGGACCAAAACATCGGGTTGAGTAAAACCACACTCAAACGAAGTAACGGTGGTAATGTGTTATAGTGATCGAAACATGACAGAACAGATGCATGCTATGTCTAACAAGTCGAAGATGGGAAGAAGAGAAAATGAACAAGGTACGGTAAATGACGTGGACGTAAAAACATGCCATGCATACCCAACCCACCAATGCAACTTCCGGTCTAAGACCCGACTAAACATGATTTAAAACTACCACTCTTATCATTGCATGGTTCTTCATAAATTAGACATAGTTGATCAGGCTATGTATAATTTATGATTAACGATGCAACGATAGGACTCGGATGACTTCATGTTTAATAAAATAAATAAAAATTTTTCCGTTATAGCCGTGATTTTATTTTTGAAAATCGGCATTCTCTATAACCTTTGGCTCGGTACCAATTGTCACACCTCGCCGAGGCGGAAACACTGTAACGAAGCGGGAACATAACAAGATAATAGAACATACCAACATTAAGATTAAAAAGAAATAATACTCCATTACAATACTAGTTTAGCCATCAACGGCAAATATATTACAAAGTTTAGATTCCAAAATATTGAGTTTTATTACATATGACTTGTAGCGACAAGTGAAAACTTCTATGAAAGACTTGATTGCTTACTAACGATCATCTGAAATGCATGAGAGAAAAACGGGTCAACTATGAAAATAGTTGGTGAGTAAACACGTTTAGCGAAATAAGAAAATTTGTAAGAAATAATCAAAGCTTTCGGTCAACGAAAATAGTTCTCAAAGCAAAGGCATTGTGTATCCACTTTCCAAATTCGCCCATACAACAAAACTTGCAACCTGTGTGTACACAACCCATTGCACAAAAATATAGTGCGCCAAGTAGTCAAGTGTAAGCGGTCATAATAGTTCCCAAAGCAGCAGCATTGTATATCCACTCATTTCCAAGTTCCGCCCATACAAAACTTGCAACCTGTGTGTACACAACCCATTGCACAAAATATAGCGTATCAAGTGGTCTTCCACACATAGTAGATATAATAATTTAAAGATGCTCGAACATGGGAGACTTTGCACCGCTCCAACAAGGGAGACTCCTTTGTCACTCGACCACCTAGGCGAGATTTATTGAGACCGCCCACCGGAGACTTTATAGTGATGTTCAACATGGGAGACTTTTCACTGCTCCAACAAGGGAGACTCCTTTGTCACTCGACCACCTAGGCGAGATTTATTGAGACCGCTCCACCAATAAGGCGAGACTTTATAGACTTTACAGGGAGACTTTGCGCCTCCAACAAGGGAGACTCCTTTGCACCGACCACCTAGGTAGATTTATTGAGACCGCTCCACCAATAAGGCTAGACTTTATAGTGATGTCTCGAACATGGGAGACTTTAGGTCAAGATCATAACACGTACGGTTCAATAAGTTCAAATAAGTCATAATGTCGTAATTAAATCCAAGAGTCTAAGTCAAGTTCAAAAGTTCAAGAGTTCCGTTCAAAAGTTCATAATTAAGTTCAAAGATTTAAGTCGAGTTCACAAGTTCTAGTCAAAAGAGTTCACAAAAGTAAGAATCAATTTAATTCAAGTATGGTTCATGCATTCAGCCCCAAAATATAGTAAAACGGTAAAAAGGGATGTGATTACTCACTTGATGAATAGATGTGACGACAAAAGTGGTTACACCAATGGCGGGAATCTCGAAACTGACCTATTATGAATGATATGATATACAATAAGTCACGATATAATGTTATGCACGCAATTCGGATGATATTTATACCATTTGTGAGTTTTGAAATAATACTTATCGTCGAAAAATACTCTTTGACGCCTTGACCACTCAAAATTACTTTACAAGTATTTACATCAAAATGTCATCCTACAATGGTTTTGTAATGATTTATGGTGAAATTATCACTTTTCGACGTAAAACAATGTCAAATTTCGAAATTTCGAAAGTGAAAAAAAAGCTCCGAAAAACTAGTCGTAAAATGGTGACGCGATCGTTAGAAAACGAACCCGACAGTTTTGGAAAGTTTGTATTGAAATCTAGAAGTTTCAGTTCAGGAGTTTTCGTCATAAACGGAACATAAAGATAATAAAGGTTAAATATGGTGATTTTAGTTACCGTAACACTTATCTCGTAAAAATAATATAGTTTTTCAAAAAATAATAGTTACGGCAAGTTTATGAAAACGTGCATATATTTGTCGTTTCAAATCCGTTTTCTACGTATTATATGTCCTTAGCTTCGTATCAAAGTATACTAATATATTATTGACAAGTCGAAATAATTTATGAAGCTTAAGGCTCGTTTTTACTCGCAAATAAAAAAATAGTATGCTGAAATTTTCAGAAAATGTATATATCGTCGTCAAACTTGAAAAATTCATAACTTCTTCGTTATAACTCCGCTTTAATCCGTTCAAGCCGCCACGGATTTTAAAGTATATTTCTAAATATCAAGGCCAAAATTTCGTGCCTACTGTCGGATTTTCCCAAAAACAAAACAAGGACATAACACTTTTATATACTTATCGAAAATAGTTTTTCTCGTACTAAACCTATTCCAATCCCTTCAAATCAACTCCAAAGCTAATCTAATCCTACCATACACCTTCTTAGGGTGTCATGGGTTCCTAATCACCATCAAGACCAAAGAATACCATGGGAATATTTATAGGATGACCATATGTATATATAACTCAATAAATCATGGTAAAATATCATATCATACTTATGCTCCAAAAATGAAGAGATGAATATGAAATGATAAGGAAACATGAAAATGAAAGAAATATGCTTACAAGTGAAAATGATGAGGTGATAAGAACCAAGGTTACCTAAATACTCTAGATTTTATTTCAAAATCTTAGAAAGAGTATTAACTAGATTGTTATAACTTGAACTGGAAAAAATTTTTTGATCCCTTTGAAGACCCTCTTGTGACCGGTTTTGAGGATGAAAAACCAAGAGAGAATGTTTATTTCTCTAACTTGTATTATTGGTGAATGAGATGAATGAGATGTGTTGAAAAAAAACTACATGAAGTGTAGATCTATACTTTCAAAGACAAGAATTACCAACTCCATAAATGTCAATCCCATAGGACCGGATTTTTGAGGGGATTAATATCTCAAAAATATTTTTTTTTTACTTGTATGAAATATATTTGTATGTAATTTGTTAAAAATGTATAAGTAAAGTGTGTAGTTAAATGTAACTTGTAAGGTAATTGGAAATTTTTGGTACAAGTAAGATTTTAATAGATCAAAATAGAATGTAATGAGATAATAAAAATTTTAAAAATACATTCCTTGTGAAAATTGAGTGATATAATAATTGTCGTGTAGTCTTTAAGAAAAAGTGTCGTAATAATATAACTTTAACGATTTATAGACAAAATAAATTCAAAACACTAGGTAAACTCAAAATATAGTTTTTATAAACTAAATGTAAGTATAAAAATATGTCAGGATCATTTTTGAAAGTAATGGATTAAATATTTAAAATAATAACTCACGCGATAACGTTTATTAAATATAAAATTACGCGTTAAATGTGAAATGAAATGTCATGAATGAACTAATATGATGCATATTTAATTTAAGAAATGACCGGAAATTGAGAATTGTGACACGTAGAATCATGTATTGTTGCATTATTTTGCATAACATGATTATAAAAGATCAAAAATTTGCATTACGTGACTATAATGAATCGGGTGGATCCATCAGCAAATTTGAGGCAACGAAGATGGGTCGAAAGATATGATACTCACAGTCGTAAGGCAAAAGAAATACACGACCGACAAACGCATACCCAACTCCAACAGAACCTTATGGAGCATGTTTTATGAACAATCTTGAACGACATGTACAACAACAAGAGAGCGACGATGATGAATAAGCATTTGCTATGTTTTGTAATATGTTTTCAATTGCGGTGTGTTTTTTTAATTTCGATGTATTTTTTTATTTCGCTGTAATTTTTTTTTTTTTAATTGTAAATAATGTTTTCAATTTTAATGAAATGTTTGTTTTGGTTTAATAAATGAAGTGTTTGTTTTAGTTTAAGGGTTGAAATTGAAAATATGAAATGTTATTGGTGTTATTGGGATGTTATGGTTGTGGGTGTTTTTTTGGGGATGTTAATGTTAAATGTTAAAGCTGATGTGGCTGACAGAACGGTGCTATTGGTGTTATGAATGGGGAAGCTCTAACATCATTACAAGTCTTAAAATATCCGTGTGATATACACCATTGTATATAACTAAACAAATTTTCTTTCCTTAACCGATGTTGGACTGAAAGCCTACAACAAGTTTTACACTCGTACAAAAAGTTGCTCTAGAGACATATTACCTTCTCTTACCATAGTCAAAAATATTATTTATTTTCTTTTTACACGTTGCTTTCTTTTCAACTTATGGAGAAATGATACCAAACTTTTTCATGTGCACAACAAGTCATCCTGAAGATATTATGTTAAGAAAATTGGGTTACAAGATACATACCAGTATATTTTCGGTTTAGTTTTAAATTTAAGCATGAATATACAGGTTTATCATAAGCAATGATCAAATGATACTGATAGGTATTATGAGTGGGACTGGGAATTGCCTAAAGTATAAAGAACAAGTCAAAGATTAAAAGTTAAGAAAATTTTATCAAATTGGCACTCAACAACACCACATTTAGTCCACTATTAACCACTGTAGCACTGTCACTCTTGTAACCGTAGCTACCGTGAAGTTAGAGTTTCATAGCATAAAAAAGAGAATAAGCACACTAGTCGTCTTATTCATGGTAACGAGTTCGTTGTTCAATAAAAGATGGGTAGTTTCAATATTTGTTCTAATGTGCACCTGTTTTGTTTCTGGCTTTAATTGATTAGATGAGATGTATTTTTGTGAATGCCACTTATCATGAATGTTTGGACATAGCTTTTGCTGTGTTATTTTGATATCAAGTTCCAGAAGATGAGTGGTTTTGACATATTATTGTAGTTTTGTTACTTTGACTATTTCAGTCAAGGTTTGGGCATTTCCATACCTTGGACTAACAAAAGCTTTCAGATTCCAAGCAGAAAAACCATATAGTAACTAGTTTGAGGAATTGTTAACAAAAAACCATTTTGAGGATATATTTACCCATTTTAGTCAACCAAATAACTCAAATGATTTTACAGCAAGTGTAAGAACCATCTAAGCTAGACTTACAGACTTTTAGACAAGTGTAACTCAAATAACATTCTTTAACAAAAGACTTGAATTCATCATGTTTGGGGTGCTTGGTTGTGCGTTTAAGAATACAAACTTCATAAAATGATCATTTTCTAAAGACATAATAGTACTAAAGTTGGCAATCACAACAAGCTCAATAACACGTTCATTTGAGTAAGTTTGTAGACGTGTCATGTTGTTATGTGTCACCATAAGTTTTCGAAACACATTAATATGGGTAGAGTTCGGCTAGATGATAAAGGCTGCATACAAGTCACATACGATTAACTCATAGAGTGAAAAACAAACACCATTTGACCTTTCAATCCTGTCATAACAGTGATCGTAAATATATATGCAGGTAAGTTATAGGGATAAAAGTTGTACCACCATGACTAAAACAACAATCTTTAATTAACACATAAATGTATGTTGAAATATGAGAGTGTGTCTTTGTTTAAACCTTTGTAGATGAATGTAAGTAACCAAGTATACATTTTGTTCCCGACGGACTAACTTACGGTATTTAAATTATGGAAAATGATTGAGGGACCTAAATGTATGACTAAATTTATGCCTAAAATGATGTGGAAGTGATTTATTGGTTTGTGAAGTAGTGGGTCCGTATACTATAACCAATAGAGTGATGACACATAAGATTATGCATGTATTTAGTCTCACGAGTTAGCATGCCAATCAATACTCTTAAATTATATCAATGTAGTTATGTAGTTTTGATTTAAAGTATGTATGTGTATTGTTTTAACATAAAAGAAAAACAAGCTGCTAAGTTTAGGATACATTATATATGCTTTTACATGAAAAAAAATTGAAACATATATTATATAAGTTGACACACAACAATTTGGGTTAACTTTTAAATAGAGATGTGGTTAAGCTATAATAATATATATATCAAGACAAGTGATGGGTTTACATTTTAGTATATAAACTAGCGATGTTTCTTATGTTTTACCTATGTGGGATGCAATAAGTATTCATTATATCCAAAATATTCAAAGCACGTAAATGTCTTAATTATTTTCGAGTTAGTAACGATGTTGTTCAATTCAAATATTATATGCCATCTATCTATCATCCATTTATGATGTTTTTCGTTTATTGTGGGATGTCCATGATGGACATGCTAATAATGTAGTGGTCGGACACTTAAAAAGCAAAATAATTTTTCTTTGAGAGGGAGTTGGTGTTTTTTCATCACAGAGAGATTGAATCTGCGACTTTTAAAAGGGTTAAAACTTAAAAGTCCACTTGTTGTTTTATGCAACTTAAGATATATGAGTGAACATGTCTTTGTGAAATTATATATGTAAAAACTTAAGATACATAAGGGTGAAAATCATCATCAATAGTAAAGTTTGAGATATGTTTTAGTTTGGCCACTCAAACTTTATATCAATCATAAAAACTATTAAAGTTTCAAAAATGTTTTATTATTATGTAATTTTATATGTTTTTTTTTAGTAAAAGGATTATACCCGGTGAAAATATTAATGAATGAAATGAGTTTAGGTATACAGAAAAGGTGGTAATGAGCCAACCTTTAAAAACCTAAATAGCAAACTATATGCTTGAACAAGCTCAAAGCATAACAACCACTAAACGACTATAATCTAGAGAACATAAACGATATACAATATGAACCATGTACTCTAGACCTCACGAATAGGTTTCATCAGCCTCCATCACTTATTATATTTGATATGTTCTAAGTTCTCCTCATTTGATCAGCCCTTATATTCTTCTTGAACCGAATGGATGCAAGTTTGAGCCTCACCGTATTAACCACTATCTTCGATACTTGATCAGGTTTTTGTTGCCTTTACCATGAACTCTATTGTTACGTTCCTGCCAAATGAAATATGAAGATGCAGCCACAATAAGACGACCAACAACAGACGTGACATTATTTTGTTTAGCAATAGGTAATAGCCATCCCACAATGTCACTCCATATGGATGAAAAGAACCTCAAGTCAACCATGTTCATCACTTGCATCCATAATTTTATATGTTAGAGTAACCTGAACAGAACACACTTTATCGTGCATTAATGGATTGTACATAATGTTGGTTGAAAGTAGTTAAATTAAGAGGGTGTTTAAAAGTAATGTATAACAAGTTAATGCATATACGGATATTTTAAGCACACCAGTGTTAGAAAATTACACAAGCTTAAAACAATTTTGAAAGTTTGATGGTTTTTATAGGTGATATAATATAAAGTTTGATTGACTAAATTGGAACATTTATGAAACTTGGTTAGTAATTTGATAATATGTAAGGTAAACACGATAATTATATCATAATATTTGATCAATTTACATTGTTATTAATAAAATGTGGGATGCACAAGTAATCATTTTATTCAAGAGATTATGATCTAATACGCTGCTATTAAATTCAAAGATTAGACATTTAGTACTCGACACTGCTACGTTATCTTTTCAACAAATATGGAATCACTAGTTCGGTGATTGGTTATTGGTTTACTCACTGGCTTATATTAGTCCGTCTGATGATGGTTTTAATAAAAACTTGTACAAATGATTCATAAAATGAATCGGAACATTCATGAAAATTTGTTAATTGAGGAAGCCCTTTTGAAGCTAAATTCTTATTGTGGCTCGTTAAAGTGCTATTTTCTATCGTTATAATGGCGTCTTGTCAATTACTACTAGCTTGTGTAAGTATACACATTAAGAAGATAAACTCTTAAAACATATAGTTTTCAACATGCTCTTCGAAACAAGTAAAATGGTGTTGCTGGTAAGGTTGCTCGTAACAATGTTGTTGATGTATTCAACATACTTGTTTAGTAGGATAAATTACCATGTTTAGTTACCAAAAAGGTTCAAAGTTGTTAATTTATCAATAAGGTATTAAGGTTGATGATAAGCACATTAAAAAATGTTTGAATGTTTGTTTCAAAGGTTATCAATAAGGTTGTTGGTAAAATCGTTAAAAACCCATTCAATGTTTGTTTCAAAGGCGTTTATTTCTAAAGATTTTGTATTTTATTGATATAAAATTGTTCGCAATACAACACACATGTATAACTTTAGTTCGAGATTGACAAAAAAAAAATAATATAGTTCAATGTTGAAAAAAAATTGGAAACTCAAATAATATGATAGCAGAAGTACGTGAGATTGTTTTCTTACTCAAACAACCTCAAATAACAAAGGCTAACAACATTATACAAATCACAATTTACACAACCATATGCACCACAATATATTAGGAGGCAAACTTTCTCCTCCTTGATCTATGTGGGATTGTAAAAAAGAGCTTTTAGCCTTTTAGAAAAGTAACCGTGTAAGTTGTTCTAGCTTAAAGAGTAATAACAATAATACCTTTATTGCCGTAATTGAATATTATTCATCTTCATTTTTCATATTGTTTTATTCTTTTCAAGCTATGATTAAAAGTTCATACTAAACTCAAATACCTTTATTTACTGATTATGCACTTGGAGTGGGTTATCTTCCAGGGATAGGTTACTCTATTATCGACAACAAAAATATCCAAAAGATATAAGAAGTTAAGAAACATATATCGTTTATTTCGGTCTAGATTTAGTTTGTTTATACTAAAGGTAATTTTAATTGAGAATGTATAGGTCTGTCATAAGCAATAATAGAAAGATACTCGAAGTTATTGGGGCTCAAGTTGATGCACTATGAGTCATTGGATCAAATCCAATGGCTCAAATCAAAATAAGTACTTTCGACTTAAACCATTAGATTTGATCCAATAGCTCATAGTGTCTCAACTTAACTCAAGTTGATCCTCTCAACTTGAGAGGATCCTATTCCGTTATTGGGGGAATAGAACAACCAAAAAGATTAAAAGTTAGAATTGATCGAGTTACTGATAATTTTATTTGTGTATATGACTTTTCTTGTTAAAAAATAACGTATACTTTTGGTTTTGTTCAAATTTATTTACATCCAAAGATTAAATGAAAGTCAAATGTAAGCAATGATCGAAGGAGTTAGTATTAATGTAAACTGGCTAAACTAAATAAAACAAGTACTGATGAACCGCTGACAAACAAAACCGTTAAAAGTGTTTGACCAACCCGGTATGAACCGACCATTATTTGACATTGGTACCTTCTTTTACCCCACATTCATTTTGGTTCAATTTTACTATTCTGAGCGATGTGAGAAGGAATAAAAAGATTCAAGTTGGATTTAAAAGACAAAAAGAGTAGTATCCCAATATGCTCAAGTGCTAAAATGCGGGAAGTACTATTAATTAACTAAAATAACGATGATAATTGATAAACCAACAACGATAAGCATGCAAATTTCAACTTCGCTTAACCAAATACACCAAGGTACTCATAAAGCGGAAATTCTGAAAGATACAAACACCATTAACCATTCAATCCCGTCATAACTGTGATTGAATACACGTTTTAGTCATGCTACAACCTCCGTCGGGCACCATGGTCTAACGGAACCATTAGATTTTATCCTTATTTATGTACATTCGCTTTGCTTACCATGTTCCTCATTTTGTTCAGTAAACTTGGTTTCAGTATGTAGTCAATGGAATGTATACTTGTGGTTTGTGTTTATGATAGGTTAAATCAACAATTAGTTGGTTTGCACCTATAAATTAACAAGACTCACTCATGAGTACATGTAATATTTTCTTGAGCCGACCTCTTTCTTGAAGCCATCTTGTTGTATACATGTTGAACATAAACTATTCTCATTTCTAAGGCACCACGAGTTAAGATCCGGCTAATGTCAGAAATATTTTGCATTTACAATGATGCTAAATCTTGATGAATTTAACTGCTTTTCTTCCTATGAACTACAAAAAAGGTATTAATGGATGCGAGTTAGTAGTTTTTCGGTTTTACCTTATGCTAAACAAATGTACACATTCTTCTTATGTCAATCCCTTAAGTCAACATTAAGCCGGTATAAGAGATGATTTGGTGCTAAATAAGCAAAAAAAAAAAAAAAAAAAAAAAAAAAGGTATAATTACAGATTATAATGTTCATGTAAAACCTAATTAACATGCTGGTAAATCATTTAAATGACAAAAAGTTTATAACTTATATGACTTAAAAGAATTACGTAGCGAATGTTTTCTCTTTGACGACGTATATGCCCCTTCGGTCTTAACCGAAGGGACCGATACTATAACACCGAAAGGCCCGATACTATAACACCGAAAGGCCCGATGCTCTTAACCGAAGGGACCGATACTATAACACCGAAAGGCCCGATACTATAACACCGAAAGGCCCGATACTCTTAACCGAAGGGACCGATGCTCAAATGCAACAGTCCAAGCCGAAGTACGAGGACAGTCATCCGTCCGAAGGGACGCTACCGACCCGACAAAGTGCTTTTGGCATTTAGCATGGATACACTTTGTCTCATCCCCGTGGATGTCGGACATGACCCCAGAGACAGCGTCGAGGGACAGATGTCGCTCGATATCGCCAACGGCCCCATGAAGTACGCATGGACCCGGGGACCGCAATGACATCGTAGTATATATACGCATACAGTATTTGGGAATCAGGTATCATTTTTCACACACATACATTTATACTACACCTTTCGGTAAAACACATACTTACTCTCACGAGTCGGTCCTGGGATAACACCCGGGGCGAGACTAACGCGTCGTTCATCTTAGCAGGTATCTAGAAGACTTATTCCTAAGGCTGAAAGATAACTGTAACAACCCACAAAAAATTACTTCGACATTGGCGCCATCCGTGGGACCCAAATTCAATCTACCAGAGCTGTAGGATGACGGGTTCGACACCACCGAAACTTCGAGGAAGCTCCACACCATTGACGAGGGAGCAGTTAGAAGGGTACGTGACCGCTCTTAAGTCAATGATAAAAGAACATAATAGCCGGAGGGACACTGTTGAGCCACTACGGTTGGACTTCGAAGATGAAACGACTCTTGATAAGGACGAGCCGGCGAATAAGAAGAAGGAAATAGTCACGGGGAACAAAGTGAAAGACGAAGACCTGGCGAAACCTTTCAAAGAAGTCTCGAATCTCCATTCAAGAGGCGAATCATCGAGTTTTCCGCTCGGAACACAAGATGCCCACCCACATCAAGCATGACGATGGGTCTACGGACCCCAAGACCATCTCAACAGATTTACTGGAGCCGCCGGACATGGAGAGTGGCCCATGCCCGTGTGGTGCCGCATGTTCCAACAAACGTTGGATGGAAAAGCCCGGGGATGGTTTGATGGGCTCCCACCGGGAGGCATTGACGAATGGGCAACTTTCGGGATCGTTCGAGGCTCGCTTCTCCCTGCACAAAGCTTGTGTCAAGGACCCTACAGAGATCGCCAAGATAGTGAGAAAGGCTAATGAAACGCTGCCGGAGTTCAAGGAAAGGTGGACCACCGGTGAGACAGATTCATACGGGGGCTCGGAGATCATGAGGATCTCCTCATTCATGAACGGGTGCAAGTGCCCCGAGCCGCTGCTGTCAAGCGGTTCGCCGATAAGATCCCTAAGACTCGAGGAAATGATGATTAGGGTCGACGACTTAAGGTCGGAAGAAGCTGCCGACACCAATTGCCTCGGGAGAACACTATGATACAACCAGAAGAGCCTTAACTGGACCCTTCCGAAAGGACGAAAGGGTCGCCAGAAGTAATTACGGAGGGGACAGGAAGAATGAAGGACGGCATGCGTATCGGGAAGAGACCGTGGAAGTTCACACCGCAGGTCGGCTCCTATGTGCCCCATCGCGGTGACCATCAGAACCGAGGCAACCCACGCCTAACCCTAGATTCCCTTATTAAACCACCCAAGGAAATCTTAGCTATCGAGCACCTGCGCCTACCCCCACCAAAGCCGATGCGTGATCCTCCACGCAAGGAAAATCAAGATAAGTACTGTGATTATCATGGAGAAAAGGGGCACTATACAAATGATTGCTATCAGCTCAAAAGACAGTTAGAGATAGCGTTGGAGTCGTGGAAGCTAAATCACCGGTCGGGATCTCGTGCGAAGGGAAGGAAAGAACCAAGGAATGACGCAGAGCTAAAGACAAGGTCATCAACATGATCCAACCTCGCCCGAACGAAGGAAAAGGAAGTCATGGAACAGGGAGGAAAGATGGATGAATGTACCTATAACGTTCCCTCCTCTCCCCGACGGGGACGTGTCCGATGATCCTCTCATAGTTGAAGCCACGATGGAAGGATACTTAGTAAGGAGAGTCTTCGTAGATGAAGGAGCTTCGTGGAGGTAATGTTCAGCATCGCTTCAACAACCTCGCCTCATGAGATAAGGAATCAATGAAGCAAACACGACGGATTTGCTAGGGTTTGCCGGCGGTAACACGCCCGCTGGAAAAATCGAATTAGATGTATCATTCGGAGACGAGGGTTGTACAGAAGGTCGATGAAGTTCACTAGTTATTCGAGCACCGTCACCATATAATGTCATCTTAGGAAGGACCGGATTAAAGATCCTGCGAGCCATACCTTCTACGGTCCATTCCATGATGAAGTTCCCAACCCCTAGAGGAATTGCCACGTTGGTCACTCGTTCCGTCATCATTTCGGAATGTAGGAGGTTGGAAAAATTACGACCATCGCTCCGAGCAAGACAAGGAAGAAACAGACCGTGAGAGGTGGGTTTAACCGAGGAAGTGGCGATCAACCCCGCCTTCCCGAGCAAGCTGTGACGAGGAGGTGCTTGTCGGCCGAGGGCAAACGACGCCTCAAGGAGCTTTTGCAAAGGAACATCGACATATTCGCATGGGAACCGGCGGATATGACTGGAGTTCCTAGAGGAATCATAGAGCATACCCCAATGCCAACCCTTCAATAGACCCGGTATGTCAAAAACGCCGAATGTTGGTGCGGATCGGAGTCGCAGTCACAAAGGAGGTGGAAGAATGGATCAAGGCCGCATAGTCGCCGTAAAATACCCCACCGGATATCCAACCCGCTGGTGAAGAAGTGCGATGGAAGCTGGCGTATGTGCATCGACTTCAAGAACATCAATTCCGCCTGTCCCAAAGATTACTACCCTTGCCGAGATCGACCGGAAGATCGAAGTCTGGGTCATGGGGTACAAATACAAATGCTTCTTGATGCTTACAAAGGGTATCACCAGTACAAATGGCAAGAGAGGACGAAGAAAAAACAGATTCTACACCGAGCAAGGAACCTATCTGCTACACCAAGATGTCATTCGGCCTGAAGAATGCCGGAGCCACCTATCAACGGATGATAGACTCCGCTTTTCAGTCACAGATAGGGAGGAACCTAGAAGCATATGTGGACGACATGGTCATCAAAAGCAAGGAAGAACGGGGAATGCTAGCGGACATAGCGGAGACATTCGACAACCTCCGGAAGATCAACATGAAGTTGAATCCTAAAAATGCTCTTTGGGATGGAGGAAGGAAAATTCTTAGGGTATATGGTAACTCTAAGGAATTCGAGCAAACCCAAAGAAGCGAAGGCAATAATGGACATGCAATCGCCAAGGACCCGAAAGAAATGCGAGCCTCGCCGGCAAATTGGCGGCGCTTAATCGCTTTTCTTGGCTCGTTCGGCTGAAAGATCCTTACCGTTTTTCGAAACACTCAAAAGCATCACCAAGGAGAATAAGGAGGAGTACCGGTGGACGGAAGAGGCGGAATCGGCATTCCAAGAGATGAAAAAGTTGATAACAGATCTTCCCTCACTAACAACGCCGTTGGCAAAAGAAACACTGTACGTATACCTAGCAGCCGCGAAGAAGCCACGGTTCTCCTCACGGAAAGGAAGGGAAGGCGTTACCGTTCGTTATGTGAGTCGAACACTCAACGAAGCCGAAGAACTATGCCCGATTGAAAAACTAGCATTATGTCATTACACATGTCAAGAAGGCTCCGGAGATACTTCGAAGCACACCCTATTAAGGTGATCACGGACCAACCGATAAAGCAAGTCCTCAACAAGCCGGAAGCGTCCGGGAAGTTAGCTAAATACTCGGTGGAGTTGGGTGCATACAACATAACCTACGAACCCCGGAACGCGATCAAAGGTCAAGTGTTAGCACTTCATCGAAGCCCCATCGGAGAAAACAATGAGAAGTACTTCAACCAACCCATGCCGAAGAAGAAGGAGGAGGGGAAATGGCTTTTATACACGGACGGAGCATCCAATAACAAAGGCTCCGGAGCAGGTCTCGTGCTAATCAACCCGGAGGGAATGGAATTCACTTATGCCATCCGACTTGAGTTCGACAGCACTAATAACGAAGCGAATACGAAGCCTACTGGGGGTTAAGGATGGCGGAGAGTATGCAGGTTCGTAGCCTTGAGGTCCGGGTGGACTCTAAGTTGGTGGCTAACCAGATAAATGGAGACTATGTGGCAAGCCACGAAAGTATGATCAAGTACCTAGCGAAAGCAAAAGGGTACATAGCTAGTTTTGAGAACTTCACCATCCGGAACATCCCTAGAGGTCAATCAAAAGGCCGCGCATGTTCTTAGTAAACCCCACGGTAAGCTTTTGACCACTTGACGAAGGAAGTACTGGTGGAGGTGCTAAGGGAAAGATCGACAGAAAGCAAAGAAGTCAACAATGTTGTCGAAGAGGAAGGAGACAACTGGATGACCCCCATCATTCGGTGTCTCGAGGAAGGAATATGGCCGGAAGACCCTAATGAAGCCCGCAACTTGAGGATGAAAATCAGCCAATATGTCATGGAAGAGGGCATACTCTACAAGAAAGCCTATTTAGTACCTATGATGAGGTGCGCGGTCCCCTAAAGCAAACTACGTTATAAGAGAGATACACATGGGAGCCTGTGGTATGCATTCCCTCCTCGATCGGTGGTGGCAAAGGCCATGCGGCAAGGATACTACTGGCCTACAATGCACCGGGATGCTAGAAACGAGATAATCAAGTGTGACTCCTGCCAGATCCACTCCCCGATACCACAGCTTCCAAAACCAAGTGACGCCCATCATGGCTCCATGGCCCTTCTACCAATGGGGTATGGACATAGTAGGACCTCTACCACCTGGCGGCCGGAAGGTCAAGTTCCTCTTGGTCGCAATCGACTATTTCACCAAGTGGACAAAGCCAAGCCGGGCAAAGATCACGGGGAAGGATGTCACGAAGTTTGTGTGGGATAACATAGTGTGCCGCTTCGGTCTCCCCGCCATCGCCAGACAATGCTAAGCAATTCGTAGACAACCCCTTCAAAAGCTGGTGCGAAAAGCTCAACATCAAGCAGGTTAATACAGTGGCCCATCCACGCGCCAACGGATGGTAGAAAGGGCCAACAAGAGCTTGATGGAGGGAATCAAAACAAGGTTGGGGCGCAAGCCGGATGGATAGACGAGCTGCCGAACGCGTCCTCTTGGGCACACATACGGACTTCCATCAAGACTAGTAACGGAGACCCCCTTCCCTCACTTATGGAAGCTGGCGTCATACCGGCAGAAATAGGCATGCCAACGCATTGTAGTAAGGCGGATAAGAGAAGGGATGGAGGAGGAAGATTCCCACCAACGGCGGCACCAAAACGAAGAAGATATCCGTCTCAACCTTGACTTGCTACAAGAAGAACGGAGAAGAGGCACTGCGTCAGATGGAAGCCCGATACAAAACAAAACTGGAAAAATACTACAACCCTAAGGCACGCCGGTTTCTTTCAAGCGGGGAATTCGTATCGAAAAAAGCGAAGCCGAGAGCCAAGATCAAGGCAAATTAGGACCCAAGTGGGAAGGCCCCTATCGGATCAAAGAGGCAAATCTCAACGGCTCATACAAGTTGGAAACTTTGGATGAAGAGGAAGTACCCCGGAAATGGCACGCCATGAATCTGAAGAAATGTTTTCTTTAAATAAAAAAAATGCATTGTAAGCCTACGGGCATGAACTACTTTATTCTCACTAAGTAATGATATATATTCCCCTACCTACGACGGAGGAGGAAAATTTTCCACAACCATATCTCATGCGTAGATGCGGACCGCTGAGATTAGCTACCTCACCGCGGTCCAAAACCCCCAACTAAAACTAATTTACCCCCGCAAGTGCAACGACACTAGGGAAGGCCACACACCATTCGGTAGGCGATTTGCATACCCCAATAATGCTAAGACATTAAGGGATGAGCCGAGGCATATGTGCCCGAACGGCACGCAGATACCTAAGCGTGGACGACGCCAGGATGAGCCACCGTGTATATTTACCACCGTGCTAAAACAACACCCGAAAAATGCTAAGTCATTAGGGAAGGCCGCAGCACATTTGCTTACGGGCATAATTTAATGACCGAAAGTGTCAAGACGCTAACAAAAGCACGGCGCACACAAGCATATACACACCAAAATGAGGGTCCGATATACGGAACGGCCCCCTCGATCATAAATAACGATAAATATTGTTCAACATAGTGTACAACCACGTAAGTACTAAAAAGCATCAAATTGTTCAAATACATCGTTAAGGCACGCAGTCTGAATAATAACCACACTAAGACTCTCCGGATGTGCTTCGCCCGAGTAGCTCCGCCCCCTGGGAGCACGCTCATCAAGTCAAAGAGGAAGATGATAAGACCGCTTGATCTTCTCAATATAAGGAAAAGACCTCAAGAACATCTCATCATAAGCAGCCACAAAACCCTTGACGCCTCCATGTCAAAGTCTTTCTCGAGCCGCAAGGATCCCAGCGACCTCCTCGTCGCTACGACCTACCTTGAGACCATCCAAATAACCGTAATCTATAGCGGCATTAAAAACACGCCCCAAGCTTGCCGGTACTCATCACTCCCATGGGGTTTAACGACCGCGGAATCAACTCTTTCACATAGTTGAACCTTACGATCTCTCGTGACTAGGGCCACGGCGAGCTTCTCAAAATCACCCTTAAAATCAAGCCAGCTTCTCCTTCGGATTCATCCAACTCCTCCGACTTTCTCTTCAAGGCTTCCTCCAACAATCCCACCTTTTTCTCCCTCTCCTCATCTTTGATCTTTAATTCATTCAGCTCCCTCTCCAAAGCAACCAAAGGAACCCATCTCTTCCTTCCAGACCCAGTCATCATGAGACGCTCGGAGATCCTGATTGTCTTGAGCAAGTTTTTGGTTAACCTCTGTTTGAATCCGGAGATTATTTTGAGCTTCGAAAAGTGAGCTCGACGCTAGAGCAGGTGGAATGAGCTTTATAGAGATCCATATAATGGTGTTCTGCTCAGCGTGCCGCTGAACCTCTTGAACACGTCTGTAATAGCAATGGTCCCATGACATAACTCGAACCATCCTCTATACAAAGCCCTGTCATCGGCCAAATCCTCTTGCTCCGACAAAATGAAGGGAGGGGCTGTGTTACTCATCATATCCCGCACGGCAGCCATTCAAAGTGGTGTTAAGTCGCAAGCTCCAGCCAGAATGAACGGCCCCCGAGCCCATCCGGCCAAATCCACCTGAAAAGGAAAACAGTTTGCAAAGTTAGGAAGAACAAACCAAAGTAAGCAAAAAGGTTACATACAACGCATCCGACGCGAAGGTTTTAGCTAGCTTGCGACACCGTGAACACTGCCACCGTCCCACTCGCTCCAGTTTCTAGTAAGAAAAACGAAGGATATATAAAAAAAAAGAAACAAGGTGATAACGGCAGATGCATCACAAGTTCAAAAAGCATACCTTGAACGGAGACATAAGGACTAACAACAGCGGGAGGATCTTCCAGTGAAGTGGCCTCCGGACCGCGAAGACCGCCAACCACACTGCTCGGGGCCATCTACAACGTCTTCAGCATTGCGGTATTTATCATGGCGACCGATAACGCGAGTCCGTTGGGAATTATCCGATCGACGATACATCAATGGAAGGAGTATTAGCCTTCTCCTTTAAGCAAGTGAGGGACCGGTAGACCGCTTTTTCGCTGCTGTTTCCTCTTCTTCCTTCGCCAGACGGACTGGTCGGCCTTTTCCACAATCCGCTGCACCTAACCTCCTCCGAACCTCCTTCCCCACTTCAAGGGGTTGGGTCACATGTCATTCTCAGCCGGCAAGAGGAGCACCTTTCCCTAACCCGGACCCTTGATCGGGACCTTAAGCGCAAGTAGCGAGACATGGTAATAATCGCACAAAGATAGAAAACATGGGTATATATATAAAAAAAAAATGTGTAATATGTGCTTGCTACCATTCTTCTCTATATCCTTAAACTCCGGCGAAAGCCGAAATGCTTCAGACCTTCGCTAACCCAACCTCATATAAGAGACCCGAATGCACGGGCCTAAGCTCCACTATCCCCTCACAAAGCCTGCCACATCAAAGATCGTAACCCCCGAGGGAGCATCATCCGAAACACTAGAGTCCGGATGCCTCCAAGGCATTGCATCCGGGATTGCCCTCCGGTCTATCAAAAAGAAATTGTCTTTCCAATTCTTCAAACTTGAGCAAGTTTCCTTAAAGATACGCCCCGGAGAATTCCCTCCGGTCCGACTAGCGAAGGAGAACCGTCCTGTTTGTTCAACTTATAAAAACTCTGAAATAGGTTCACACTTGGTCGGCTCAATCTCAAGGCTCCGACAATATACTTCAAACATAACAAGCCTATTCAGTCCGATGGGCACAAGCTGTGATATGTGAACCTTGAAATACTTTATCACCCTCGAAGAAAGGTAGAAACGGAACTCGCACTCCCGAAAACGTAAAGTACCGCTTCATACAACCCAAGGGCATCCTTCGCGCTTTCCATAGTAAAATCTATCGGAGGTAAACGGGGATTGAGGTCCCTAGGAATACCGTAATCATTAATGAGGCCCTCCAAATTTTCGAAAGCACGGAGGAGTAGATATGCATATCCGACTGGGGACAAGGTCGGATGCCTGATGCTCAACCCGAAGCCATAGAATATCGAGAAGGCAACGCAAGCGAAACGAAATAAAAGGAAAAGTGACGACACCGAATCTCCGAATACTCGAAAACAAACAAGAATAAAGGTGGGTAGGGTAAAAATTTATGAATGAAGGTTAAAGGGCTTATATAGGCAAAGGAGGTGGGGACACCAAGCGCCGTCGTGTCGGAGGGGCGGATCCGAACCAGTCAATCGAATACCATCTTCCACGTGGCATGATCCCACGGAAAACGGTATATATTATTTTAACTCATTTTCACCCAATGGGCTTGGGCCCATTACCCAAAATGAGGCCCATATAACCGAACTCACCAAGTCATCTCCGAACGAAGCTAATCGACAATTATATATAGTATCACATCACTTGTCGAAAACAAGTAACATGATACCGGGGACATGACGACGATATGCCCCCTTCGGTCTTAACCAAGGGACCGATACTATAACACCGAAAGGCCCGATACTATAACACCGAAAGGCCCGATGCTCTTAACCGAAGGGACCGATACTATAACACCGAAAGGCCCGATACTATAACACCGAAGGCCGATACTCTTAACCGAAGGGGCCGATGCTCAAATGCAGCAGTCAAGCCGAAGAGTCTGCGAGACGCAGTCATCCGTCCGGGCGACGCCACCGACCGACAGTGCTTTTGGCATTTAGCCTGGATACACTTTGTCTCATCCCCGTGGATGTCGGACATGACCCCGGAGACGTGCCGATGTCGGCAAAGTCTCGATATCGCCAACGGCCCCATGAAGTCGACGCAGCACCCAGGGGACCGATACAATGACATCGGTAGTATATATCGCGCATACAATATTTGGGAATCAGGTATCATTTTTCACACACATACATTTATACTACACCTTTCGGTAAAACACATACTTACTCTCACGCCGAGTCGGGTCCTGGATAACACCCGGGAGACTAACGCGTCGTTCATCTTAGCAGGTATCTAGAAGACTTATTCCTAAGGCTGAAAGATAACTGTAACAACCCACAAAAAATTACTTCGACACTCTTTGCGTTAGATAACATTCAGCATGATATATTCCTACACATATATGAGGTTAGGATACTAATTACATAAAAAAAATACATTGTTTTAAAAAAGTTAAGACTTAACAAGTATTTCTGGTAATATCAAAGATTTTGATTTTTGTTTTTTAATAAAAAAAACACAATATTGCCAGAGATACATGACACTAATCTTGACTTAAATCAATGATCTGAGACCAAAGTGTATATTGAAGCAATATATCATCCATTTGATCGATGTGGGATTGAAAACATAAAACAAGTTCTCATAAAAGTAAACCTACACAAATATGTAACTTCTTACACATTGTTTGATTCTTTTCAAGGTATGATAAAACTATACTAAACTATATAGTGACAACACAAGGGTAGTTGGGTACTTCTCATGCACATCAATTTTACTCAAAGATAAAAAGTGTTTCACGAATTTAGTTAGTAGATATACTTAAGTCCAAATGTAAGTGGGAATTTAAAGTATAAAGAACAAGGCAAAGATTAAAAGTTAAAATTGTATCAAATTGATTAGAGACACCGTTTTCTTGCTCGTGTTTGTTATTTGGATAAGAGAAAAGTACTTTTTTTTAATCAATGGCATCATTTAAAAGTATTTATCCTTTGACATATTTGAAGACAAGTTTAAACAAGACAATGACAAACCTGAGAAAACCATTCTTGGCCAGTTTTTCTTTATTGGGCCGATTTTCTTATTGACAACTTGAATTTTACTATATCGTAGAGGTAAAGTTAATAGAAAATTTCTTAAACGAACTCTTTCTACTACTACTTTACAAATATAAACCTCGCTTATACATTTTTCTAAAATGAACTTTTCAATATTATGATTCCTACCATAATCGTTTTTAAACCGTACACGTGTATAAAGAATTCCTCGGCGTGGGCGAGGCGAGAAACTACGCGAATAACTAGTTCTGGGTGTTGGGCGAGAGGCTAGCTAGGCGTGGGACTGGGAGTGGGCGAGGCGAGGGCCTGGGCGAGATTGCTCTACCAGGCAAGGGCACTGGGCGTGGCAAGGCGAGGTTCTGGGTGTGGGCTAGGCGAGGAGTTAAGGCGATGAAAGGTGGGCTAGGCTAGGCGAGGTTCTTGGTGTGTTTTTGTGGTAGTGAGGTGGTGATGTGGAGGTTCCAGACGTCGGATTCGTCGAGTTCGAAGTCGGAGATGGTGTTTGTGGTGGTGGTGTGGTGGGTGGTGAGGTAGCGGTGGTGTGATCTAGTGTAGGTTTTTTATGCTGCCATTGAAATGGAGGTTGTGTGTGTTTTTGGAGGTGTTTTTAGTGTGTGTTTGTGATTGTAACATGTTTATAAAAGTGGTATGTGGGGCAATGGAAAACTAAAATGACATGTTTTGGTCATTTTGGTAAAGTATAAGAAAAAAGTTCACTTTGGTAATATCAATGTGTATATGGTTCATTTTGGTAATTAGCTTTAAAGTTAATGTATTACAAACGCACACTCACAATGTTCGAAACACTATAAATCACAAAATAGTGGCACAAGAACTTTATTACTTATATTTTCTTTTCTTTTAAGCTATGAGAAACTTATACCAGTTTTTAATTGTAGCGTATGCTAAAACTATTTGTCATGAGACACTAGAGGTACTACCATTCTTATTTGAAGTGGACACATGAATTTTGATAATGCATAAATTAAATCATAGTTGCTCCAGTATTGAATTTAGGACATCTAATTACTTGCTATAACATCTTATGAAATCAATCTCGCATTAGTCCAAATATTCTCATCTTACCAATGTATTTAAGTATCATGTAAATTCTTGTGCCCAATGTATTCTCATGTATACTTGTAAGAGTTAGGAATATGTTTAAATGTTAAAAAGTTGGGAACTTATATCAGTTGCTCCTTAGCAACATAGCTCGTTAACAAACTTTTTAAATTTAACAACATGCTAGAGTGCAAAGGAGCATCTTAATACTAATACCAACTTGTCATGTCAACTGGCATAATAGTATATGAGGCAGCAAAATTTGTTCTCTGTGACCCATGTGGGATTGAAGTTTTTGTTTCAGAAACTAGACAAAAGTTTTACATATGGAGCTTCTTTGTTGCGGTAAAGCATATATTTTAGACCTTCTATACATAGTTTTATTTTGAAGCTATGCCAAACTCAAAAAACAATATTATCAATGAGAAATATTCAAGTCAAAAAATTTGATATGTTACGCAATTGTCGCAATCTAAAAGAGCAAGTCTTGGATCAAGTGGTTAAGACCCTTGTGTCTAAAGACAGAGGTCATGGGTTGAATCAAGTGGTTAACACCCTTATCTCTACAAGATAATTCACCAACAATAAATATACTAGATCATATCTATGTGAATTTTATGCACCAAGGTATATTAGTTAGCAAAATATTGTATCTTTGCCAAAAATGGGACTCGACACTTGTTTTTTCAGAAAAGAATTAAGTTGACTAACAGTTTCTTTTATAATTTATTCTTCTTTCTTTTGAAACTATGAGAAATTTGATACCAAAAGTTAGTAGCACGATAAATTCTTAAACTATGTATGTATAATTTTAGTTCATCACTCGCACAACTATTCATCCAAGATAAAATGTTAAGAAAATGCGGTAAAAGAATATTTAGTTTATTAAGATAAAATGTTAAGAAAATGAGGTAAAAGAATATTTAATTTATTCATACTAAAGTTAGTAGCACGATAAATTCTTAAACTATGTATGTATAATTTTAGTTCATCACTCGCACAACTATTCATCCAAGATAAAATGTTAAGAAAATGCGGTAAAAGAATATTTAGTTTAAAAGTAATTTCTCTTAGAGCCAACATTTGCCACGTTAATGTCACATCACCTTTAACATTTCACCTTAACTCAACAAAAAAACACCCTTTATCATAACATTCCTAAGGTTAAACCTTAACTCACATATTTTCAAATTCAACCCCTAAACTAAAATAAACACTTCATTTATTAAAAAACAACATAACCTTAACTTATACATATTACAATATGAAATATAAAATAACTAAAAAAAATTACAATGAAAAAAAAATAACGAAACATAGCAAATACTTATTTATCATCATCGGTCTCTTGTTTTTGTTGTCGTTCAAGATGGTTCTGCCAAACATGCTCCATAAGGTCCGTTTGTAGTTGAGTATGCGTTTCTCGGTCCCGTATTTCTTTTGCCTTACGACGGTGAGTATCACATCTTTCGACCCATCTTTGTTGTCTCATACGTGCTGACGGATCCACCCACATTTCGTTATAGTCACGTAATGCAAATTTTTGATCATTTATAATCATGTTATGCAAAATAATGCAAGAATACATGATTCTACGTATCTTGACAATTTTCATTCAACGTTCCAGTTGGTGTATTATACCCCAACGTACTTGAAGCACACCAAAAGCACGTTCAATATCCTTTCGGGCACTTTCTTGTTTCCTTTTAAAGTAAGTATGTTTTTTGTCAGTTGTTGACGAGAAGGATTTGACGAAAGTTGCCCACTGTGGGTAAATTCTGTCAGCCAAGTAATACCCCTGTTCATACCTAGTTCCATTGACCATATAAGGGGCTCTTGAGGCAACGTCAGCAAGAATGTCGTCGAATAACGGAGAGTTGTCTAAAACATTAATATCGTTATTCGCCCCCGTCATCCCAAAAAATGCATGTCAAATCCATAAATCTTGAGAAGCAACAGCTTCAAGCATAATTGTTGGGTATTTTTTTATCACCCTTGCCAAATTTCCTTTGCCAAGCCACCGGACAATTTCTCCATTCCCAGTGCATACAATCAATGCTGCCAAGCATTCCCGGAAAACCATAACACTCTTCATGTCGTTGATAGATATTTTGAATGTCGGCCTATGTTGGTTTTCTTAAATACTTCGGCATAAACAAATCAATAACGTATTTGTTAAAATTATCAAGACAATCACGCGAAGTATGCTAACCCATTTGCAAGTATTCATCAAACGCATCGGGTGAGGTGTCGTACGTCAATTGGCGTATGGCAGACGTACACTTCATAAGAACACTTAAACTCATTCGACCCGTATAATCGGGTGATTGCCTAAAGAAATTAAAATGATCTGGAATATTTTCGGAAGTATAAGATTCAATACCTTCGACTATTTACAGAAATAGTTTCCGGCTCATATGAAATCTTCTACGAAAATTCCGGTTCGAATGCCTACAACCTTCAATGAAATAGTCGTTACGCAAACTTCTTCTGCAATCTCACGTTCATGATATATATGGGTACGAGTTAAGCGAGTTTGAGATGCTTCTTGTTCCAACTTTTGCTGATACTCGTACGCGGCAATCATAAATTCGAAGTCAGTTTCGTCATCAACGTCTGACCCGATCTTTGAGGTAATTCATCAATTTGATTCGGATCCATTGTGAATGAACTTGAATTTGAATTATGAAACTGTGAGAGAAATGATATAAATTGTGAATTTGAATTATGGAAGTGTGAAAAAAATGGTGTTTTATTTGGGTATTTATAGTGGTTAAAAAATGTTTTTGATTTTTTTTTAATTCAAAGTAGCCGTTTGAAGAGGGCGGTAAAGTGATTTTTTTAATCTAGCTCTAACGCACGTTAACGTGCCATGTTTAACGCAAGATTAACGCGATCGACGGTGTGGGTAACAGGCATTAACGCCAGGGCGTTACCCATTAACGCTTGTCAAGCGTTACCACACTATCCACTCTTAGCATATACTCCATTCATGTCCTAATGAACCCTTTCAGAGATGAAGCGGTCAAAACCGAGAATGTGTGACCAACCGGTTGAATCGGACCATGATTGCAGACCTGAGGCTTTATACAAGTGGATTAACCAAAATTTTATAAATGGCCCCTTGTTTTATAGGCATCCATTTTTATCCCAAGTGATGCGGGAACATAGGAAGTAAAACTTATCAAAGCAATCAATTCAACATATACTTCTTAGAGGGGAAGGTGTGGTGATGGAGGTTAAGCTCTTCATCACTGCCACCTCAGCGCCACATCAGCATCCCACTTCTCCACAACTAACCACAACAAACCCCCTCCCTCATAACAAACCTCAACCTCTTCATTTAGGGCCCACTACTACCACTTTAATTTGATTTTCTCAATTATATCCGTTGGTGAAGTGTGGCTTTGTCAGAAACTTGAGCTCGTCGTCACCACGGCGATCACCTCCACGGCGAAGGCACCCGGTGTGGCGGCGGCCGACGGCGAGCTGCCAGATAGGCTCACGACGAGCTTCAACGAGTCCATACCTTCCGCTCTTAGAAAAACTTTTTGTCTTTGATCCACGTGGGATTGGAGACTTACTTTTTAGAAATGTTACTTTATACTTCTTAGACAAGTTTGTACATTTTTTTTTCTTTTGAAGCTATGACAAATTGATGCTAAACTCGAATGAGTTTAACTAAGATTTAATTGAGATAAATGCTAAGCTTAATCGTAAATAATGTATTGTATATATGGTGGCATTTTATTTTTTTAGTACTAACTAAATTTTACATTAGTAAAAGATAAATTCAAAGCTTAATCTTTAACTCATATTCTTATTTTATTACGTGACTATTATAAAACTAGGAACCAAATAACGTGTAATTATGTGAAAGTTATCTATCTCGTAAATAGTTAAGTACTAAGTTTGTAAAAAAAAAAAAGAAAAAGAAAAAAAGAAACGTATATCAAAGGTTTGAAAAAAGCAGACAAATCGTATAAATTAGCCATTGACGACACATTAGATGAAAATTTATATATACAATCAAAGGTTGCCATTTATGACTAAAGGATACTAATATGAATTTGGCTAATCCATTTACACCACAATATAAAATTAAGCAAACTTTTTCTTCTGCCACCGATGTGGGATATAAAACTTCATTTAAGTTTTGAAAAAATATTGTCTAAAAACACAACAGCTAAACCAAATCAAACAAATTTTATGTTACTCTTATAAATAAGTTTCCAAAATAGATTGATATGGGTAGAGTTCATCTGGATGGTTAATGGTGCATAGAATTCACAAACGATTAACTCGTAGAGTGAAAAACAAACATCATTCACCTTTGAGTTCCGTCGTAACAATGATCAAAAACATATATGCTGGTAAGTTATTATAGCGATAAAAGTTGTGCCGCCATCACTAAAATAACAATCTTTAATTAACACATAATTGTATGTTGCAATATGAGAACATGTCTTTGCTTAAACAATTATAGATGACCAGAATGTAACCGAATATACAATTTGTTCCCGACTAACTAACTTTCAGTGTTCAATTCATATTAAGTAGTGATGTAGTTTTTGATTTAAAGTATGTATGTGTATTGTTCTAACAGTAAAAAAATAATAATAAATAAAATAAAATAAACAAATAAATAAATAAAAATGCTAATCTTACGATATATGTCATGTAAGCTTTTACATTAAAAAAATAAATAAATAAAATTTGAAATATATATTATACATGTTGCCGGACATTTAATTTGATGATGACTTTTAAGGAGCCAACATCCTAAGATGCCGGTCAACATATAATAATTATATATCAAGACAAGTGATGTGCTTACATTCGAGTATATAAACTAGCGATGTTCTTTTGTTTTACCTATGTGGGATGCAATAAGTATTTATTTTATCAAAAAGATTCAAAGGACGTAAATGTTTATTTGATTTTCGAGTTAGTAACAGATGTTGTTTGATTCAAATATGATATGTCATCTATCTATCATCTAGTTATGATGTTGTTAGTTTATAGTGGGATGTTTGACGATGGGCATGCTGATAACGTAGTGGTCGGGCTCTTTTATTTTACTTAAACACTTAAAAGTCAAAATAAATCTTTCATTGAGAAGGGATTGGTGTTTTTTTAGTCACACAGTGATCGGTTTTTTTTTTTTTTTTTTTTTTTTTTTAAAAGGATTATACCTGGTAAAAACATTAAAAAATAAAAAATGTTTAGGTACACAAAAGAGGGGGGTAATGAGCCACCCCTAGACCCAAAACCTATATGCTTTGACAGAGGCGGATCCATGTGTTATGAAATGGTTCCCAGGAACCACCTTAGACGACGAAAATTTTTAAAAACGATATAGAAGTTTTTTTAGGAACCACCTTAAAAATTATTTGGGAACTACCTTACAATTTTTTTTTTGAAAAACACTTTACTTTTAGTATAAAATATTTTTAGCCCAAATCCCAAATAGCCCAAAACGATTATTCCATTTAATAATGGGCAATCGAATAAAAAAGTACTCTACTTTAGTTCGATTTTAATTTAAAGTACTCAAATATTTTTTTTCTCAATTTAAGGTATCGAACTTAATTTTACGTGCAATGTTAGGTTTTTTGACATTTCGAAATAGGTTATCAGTCATAATTTTAGCTGTAATGACTTTTAAATACTAAATAATAATGATATATCACATTACTTAATAGTTTCCACGAAAGCAATGACGGGAAATCTCTTTCGAAAAGTAGAAAAAACCTCAAAAAACTTTATATTACACATAAAAATAACTTTGGTACCTTAAATTAATAAGAAGAAAAAAAAATGGATTTTTAAAATTTAAATTGACCTAAAGTATATTACCTTTTTATGCGATTTCCTCTTTAATAATTAATAATTAACTTAAAAAAAAGGCATAAGAAATCCATTATACTTATTTTTTTTTTACCGTTATGCGTTTGTTAAATCTTATTGGATTTTCTTATGTTTAATGTTTTATTATCGCATCTTGTTAAATTGGACCCGATCCGACCCGAAAATTTGACCGGTTAGTTGGTTGACCCAATACTATTTTTAACTTGACCAAACTAAAGAACCACTTTGAATATCCGGCTAGATCCGCCACTGTGCTTTGAACATGCTCAAAACATAACAACCACGTAACAAACGCTCCTATAGGTACACAGTGATCGTTTCTGCGACTTTTAAAAAGGTTAAAAGTCCACTTGCAGTTTTGTGCAACTTATGGTATATGAGAGAACATATCTTTGTGAAATATATATGTAAAAACTTAAGATACTGCATTAGACCACGTTAGCTTTTACATAGTTTACTAATTTGATACAGTAAGAATGTAAGATATTTGATCAGTTTACATTCTTATAAATTGTAGGCTTATAAGCATAAAAATATTACGTTGTAGGCTTTTGTTATGAAATAAAAATATTGCTTGTTTAATTGGTTCTTTTAATGGAGTGATACCAAGTAGAGCTAGGGAGGAAAAGGGAGTACGGTGTGATGCTGTTGAAACTAGGGAAGGATTGTCAGGAGCTTGAATTGGTGTCGAGGGAAATGGTGTCTTTGAAAGGCCGTAAGGTTCTTGTGTTTCAGGCGGGTATGGATTTCCAGGAGAAAATAGTAAGAACATCTGATATCATACTCATCGTACTGATCATACTGATGATCGCATATGTTGACACTATTGACATGAATAAGTACTTGCTTCCTGCATTTTGTTTCTTAGAAATTTTAGGTTATATTTTCTTTACAAACACAAGCAACCACAGTTCGCATGTATACATCAGATCACTGAAGTTATAACAATAGCTGTGTGGCATGTGCTTCCTCATAACTTAGGTTTGCATAAACGAACACAAATATTCCAGTTTCTCTCCCTTATGCAACAACTTATTTGTCATATTTTCCTCCTTCATACACAAAAACAGAGTTTTTATACATCATTTTCATATGAAACGAGCATTGAGCATTCATGTGGGTACAACTTTTTGACACAAATTGCAAACTTAGACCAGAAACAGATACTTACAATCACCAGCCCAATCAAATAAATTCAAGTACAGCTAACCCGTGAATAGCGTATAAGACAATATTGTAACCATTTTGAAGATAGTATTACCCGTTTTAGCCAACCAAATGACACAAATGACTTTACAACAAGTCCAAGAACATTCTAAGCTAGGCTTTTACCGCGTGGAAAAGTGTAACTTAACTTGAAAAATGAAACAATTAGAATAGAAACTTTGCACCAGATGCTTACATTCATAATCTTTAAAGGGTGTTTGATTGTGGGTTTTAATATGTAACAGATTTGTAAGTTACTTATGATCCGTTATCCAAAACTAGGTGCCGAATGTTGTTGTTTCTTGACTCAAAACAGTTGTTGTCTCAGCCATTGTCCATTAAATGTATGTTGAAATCTGAGAATGTGTCTTTGTTTAAACATCTCTAGATAAAAAAATCACATTGCTAAAAGGTATGTCTATAGTTTTAAATTAATAAAAAATCACATTGCTAATCTTATGGTCAATGTTAAGAAAAAACTCTATAATCTTTTGAAAAGCGAAAAGTTGAGAACTTAATTGTGTTAAATTAAAGATCTGATCTCAAAAACCAACCACAGCACAATCAAATCACCCAATCAACCACCCCTTGGTGAATTTTTTATATTAACTGAATAGACAAGAAGATGAGTCCACAAAACGTGTGCTCACCAAACAAATACACAAGAAAAAGATAGTCCCCTTCAGAAGGATCCTATCTATCCCACTACAATGATTAAGATATAAAGTAGCCTCACTACAACCCTCAATAACACCTACCAAACTATAAACCTGATCAAGATGATCAGAATACTAACAGAATACCAATACCAGACCAATCACAATCTTGAGAGAGAGAGAGATGTATGTATGTGTGAGAGTAAAACGACTTGATTAATGCTGATAGGGTTAGGCATTTGCTTTTATAGCAGCAAAGATACACTTTAACCCCTGTAGAATATAAAACCTGCTATAAAGAGCTAAACATACAAACATTAGAAAATCTTGACATAACAAGCCCCTAGACTTTATATCCAAGCATGAGCTTGCACAACTCAACACATTTCAACACCCCCTCTCAAGCTCATGGCTTGAACATATACACCAAACCAAGCTTATCACAAAAACTTTCAAGGTTGTAATAACCCCTGAAGCTACCTTCTCTCTAACTAAATGCAAATCAATTTCAAAGTGTTTGGTTTTCTCATGAAATACTGGGTTAGCGGCAATCTGAATAGCAGACATGTTATCACAAAATAAACTTGCAGGCAACAAATCATCAATTCCAAGGTCCTTAAACACTTTTATAATCCAAATAAGCTCACAAGTAGTAGATGCAAGACACCTATACTCAGATTCAGCTGAGGACCTAGAAATAGTGGCTTGTTTCTTACTTTTTCAGGAAATCAGGTTATTGCAAAAGTAAACACAAAAACCAGATACAGATTTCCTAGAAATAGGACATTTAGCCCAATCTGCATCTGAATAAGCATACAAATTAAGCTTTTTACCATACTCAAACTGAATACATGTACCAGGAGCCTGTTTTAAGTATCTCAAAACTCTAAGTGCAGCAATGAAATGTGAGTTAAGAGGAGCATGCATATGCTGACTTAAACAATGAACTGCATAAGAGATGTCAGGTCTAGTAACAGATAAGTAAATAAGTTTTCCAACCAATTTTTGATACTCAGTCATGTTACATAAAAATTATCATTCTCAGTCTCAACATGACTCAAAACCACATTCTGCTGCAAAGGAGTAGCAGCAGGCTTACAAGCCAACAAACCATACTCTTGTAATAAGTCCAAGCAATATTTTCTTTGAGAAAGACAAAGACCAGTATCACTATTTAAAACTTCAATTCCCAAAAAATATTTGAGTGGACCAAGATCCTTAATCATAAACTTTGAGTTTAGAAACCTTTTTAATTTCTCAATTTCTCTAACATTGTTACCAGTGATGACAATGTCATCAACATAAACCAATAATGCCAAGAAAATTCCATCAGTATCTTTAGTGTACAAAGAATAGTCATTAAGACTTTATTTAAAACCATTTTCCACCAAAGCAGTAGTAAGTTCTTCATTCCACTGCCTTGGAGCTTGTTTTAGCCCATACAAAGACTTGTTCAACTTACACACCCTAGTTTCATTCTTGTCATAATAACCAGGAGGCAATTGCATATATACATCTTCATACAAATCACCATATAAGAAGGCATTATTAACATCCAGTTGAAATAAAGGCCACTTATTAGAAACATATAAGGCAATAAGACATCTAACAGTAACCATTTTGACAACATGACTAAATGTCTCCTTATAATCAATTCCTTCTCTCTGGTTATAACCTTTAGCCACAAGCCTAGCTTTGTATCTATCAACCTCACCAGAAGACTTAAATTTAATTTTCCAAATCCACTTACACCCAATGGCAAACCTGCCATTAGGCAACTAACATAACTCATAAGTATTGTTCCTATGTAAAGCTTCCATTTCAGAATTCATAGCTTCTTTCCATATAGGGTTTTGAATAGCCTCAGAAAGAGACTTAGGTTCACAAGACTTATTAAGAGTGGTAGAGAAACACATATTAACTTCAGACAGATTAGAATATGAAACATATTTTTCAAGACCATACCTCACATTACTACCAACAACAAAGTCATTAAACCTAACATGTTGACTTCTATTTCTACTAGACCTCCTAACACTTGGTGGTGCTTCCATTTGAACATTTTGATCCTCACCATTAAAAACATTTTGATTAGTGCCCTCAGAGGTGATAATATCCTCTATCTGGGTTGCTGTGGTTGCACCTCCTTCATTAACTGTATTAACACAATCATCTGGAGGTACCATCCCACTACCTTCCACATTAGAAGGGTCCCCCTCTTCATCATTGGGACTATCAGACCCATGGATGTCAAAAAATTTAAGTTGTTTACTCTACTCTCATCAAAATTTGGTTCTGAGTTATTAAAAACATTATCAGATTTATCAAATCCATTTGAAGATTTATTAAGAACATTTGAAGTCTTCATTTTCAAAGGAAATACAGTTTCATAAAATCTAACATCTCTTGAGTAAAACACATACTTACTTTCCAAACCATACAGTTTATAAGCCTTTTTAACACTAGAAAAACCAATTAAGACACAGTTTTCGGATTTTGAACCATACTTATCATGTGCATTTAAAAACAGTAGAGTAACATAGACATCCAAAGGATCTGATGTGAGAGAGACTAGGATCCTTACCATATACTAGAAAATAAGGGGAAGCACCAGACAAGACAGAGGAGGGAAGCCTGTTAATTAGATACACAGCAGTTAAAACACACTCAGGCCACATATTCAAGGGAATCCCCCCCCCCCAAACATAAGACTCCTAGCAACATTAAGAAGGTGTCTATGTTTCCTCTTAGCAATCCCATTTTGCTGAGGAGTATAGGCACAAGAAGTTTGGTGAATCATCCCTAATTCAGAAAAAAGTGTAGATAATTGATTGTTGACAAACTCTGTTCCATTATTAGATCTTATGATCTTAACCTTTTTGTTAAACTCTGTAAAGATAAGTTTTATAAAACTTGTAATATGATCACCAACTTCAGTTTTTGATTTTAGTAAATACACCCAAACGGGTCTACTAAAATCATCAACCAAAGTTAAAAAATATTTAAAACCTTCTTTACTATTTACCCTATATGGACCCCAAACATCACAATGAATAAGATCCCCAACAGATTCAGTTTTATGTTCACTTAATGGAAAAGGTTCTCTAGTTTGCTTAGCCTTGTGACACACATCACAAGGTGAAAGATGATCCACCTTTTTAAAACCAATTTTATTACCCAAAGTAGACAAGACTTGATCAGCAGGGTGACCAAGCCTTTGGTGCCATAACTCATTGGAAGCATGACAAACAAACACAGAATTACACATAGCAAGATTAGACTCACCACAATCAGTTTCATCAAACAAATAGAGTCCACCAGGACTCACTACCACCCCACAATTTTGCCCAGTTTCAAATCCTGAATATAACATTTATGCTCATCAAAACCAACAAAGAACTTACTATCCTTTATCATCTTATTAACAGACAACAAACTCACATTATACTCAGGAACAACAAGAACATCAAATAAAACCACACCAGAAGTAAGTCTAAGACTACCAATAGCAGTAATTTTAGCAACAGTACCATTAGGATGACCAACAGTTAACATAAGACTAGAAATATTAACAACATTAAACATATTCTTAGTGGAATCAGTCATATGCTGATTGGCACCAGAGTCAATAACCCAACCTAAAGTAACATTATAACTCACAAAACCAGACTTGGCATAAAAAAACTTCTTAAAATGCAGATTGAACATCACATTGTTATTGAAGAAAGTGGGAGATATACCTGCCATACTTGCAGAGACATTAGCAGAAGGTTTTTCATTAATGAGACTTAAGAGTTTCATCATTTGTTCATTAGTGAAAGACACAGTCATAGAGCCAGAAGAAGTGGATGGTTGAGACACATCTGCATTATTAGCATTAAACTTTTTGACAGCAGCAGATTGTTTAGACAAGTTAGGGTTTCTTTTAAAAACAGGTGGATAACCATTTAACTCAAAACACCTTTCAATAGTATGACCAATTAGACCACAGTGTTTACAAACCGGATTAGGATCAGGTCCCCTATTACCATTACCATTATTATTATTACCATTACCATTCCTCCTAACAAAATTGTTATTAGAGTTTGAGTTATTATTGGTCTTAGTAATAAAAGCAGCATGTTGGACCTTGCTGTTAGAACCAGAACTTGAGTGGAGTCCTCTATGAGACTCCTCCCTAGAGATCACATTAAAGGCCTCTTTCACATCTGGTAAAGGATCCCTAGCCAAGATATTGCTCCTAATTAGTTGATATACTTCATTTAAGCCCATAAGAAACTGCATAAGTCTAATAAGCTGATTATGTTTCAACACACCTTCATGAGCAGCACAAGTACAAGCAGGTAACAAAGTTAAAGTGCCAAATTCTCTCCATAGAGAATTCAACTTATGATAGTACTCAGGCACAGACAATTCACCTTGTTTAAGAGTATTAATTTTATGAATCACATTAAAGATAACAGAACCATCAATTTTGTCATAAGTTTCCTCAAATTCATCCCAAACTTCAGATGCAATTTCTGAGTAAACCTGCCCTAAGTACAACTCAGGTGACAAGGACCCAAGAATCCAACCAAGAACAATGGCATTGCATCTCTTCCATTGTTGGGATAAAACTGGGCTAGTGACAGGTTTAACACAAGAACCATCAACAAACCCCATCTTATTTTTACCTTTTAAAGCAATTTTCATACCAGTGGACCACATTTTGTAATTATCAGACCCAGTAAGTTTAAAATGCACAATAGTCACATTAGAGTTATCACTAGAATGAAGATAAAGAGGATTACCAACATCCAAAGAACTAATAAGAATTTCAGCTATAATAAAAAAAGACAAGACAAACAGACAACCAAACAAGAATAACAACCAGATAACAGATATCAAACAAAAAAACAGATAACAACGAAGAACCAAACCAACTAAAGATAATAACAACTAAACTATCAAGAACACTAATACACACACCCAATTCAACTGTAGTACCCAGTCTTACACCTATTTGTGGGAAGAGCAGGTTTCCGTACCTCTCAAGGAGGCAGGTCAAGATGTTACCCACAGAGTTTGCAGTGTTACAACTAAAGTACTCAGCGAATTAAAGGAAGAAAGAGAAACCTTATAGAGATAATGCAGCGGAAAGACCAGATTACCAACACTCTTGATTCACTTAGTCAAGAGAGTCAGTAACCAACCAAGAAACCCAATAACACCACAGGGAATCACCAGAATCAAGATCCCCAAATTTACCAAATTAGGGTTTCAAAAAACCCTAACTGACAAATCCAAGATCCACCACTAAAACCAACAATTAACACCACGGCCGTCGAGAAATCAGCCTCAAAAGATCCCAATCGCTCGAAAAACAAGAAACCCCCAAATTTGAGATCAAACCCTAAAAACCCTAATATCAAGAACCAACGGAGATCAAAGCCGTGACTCTGATACCATGTTAAATTATAGATCTGATCTCAAAAACCAGCCACAACACAATCAAATCACCCAGTCAACCACCCCTTGATGAATTCTTTTATTAACTGAATAGACAAGAAGATGAGTCTACAAAACGTGTGCTCACCAAACAAATACACAAGAAAAAGATAGTTCCCTTTAGAAGGATCCTATCTATCCCACTACAATGATTAAGATACAAAGTAGCCTCACTACAACCCTCAATAACACCTACCAAACTATAAACCTGATCAAGATGACCAGAATACTAACAGAATGACAATACCAGACCAATCACAATCTTGAGAGAGAGAGAGAGAGAGATGTATGTATGTGTGAGAGTAAAACGACTTGATTAATGCTGATAGGGTTAGGCATTTGCTTTTATTGCGGCAGAGATACACTTTAATCCCTGTAGAATATAAAACCTGCTATCAAGAGCCAAACATACAAACATTAGAAAATCTTGACATAACGAGCCCCTAGACTTTATATCCAAGCATGAGCTTGCACAACTTAACACATTTCAACAAATTGTAAGAATTGGGAATAACAATCGACGAAGCTGTGAGAATAATTTACCAGCATGCTCCATCACTTTCAGCAACATGACACGACATCAAGCTAGTTGTGCCATATACACCTTGGTATATAAGCTAGAAACATTTCTTCTCTTTGACCTATGTGAGACTGAAAAATATATAACAAGTTTTGAAAACGAAACTTGTCACAATGAAAACTTAGTACATTATTTTCTTTTATCTTGAAGCTACGAGAAAAAATTGACACCAAACTCTGATACTAGAAAATAATCCATAAAATGTTGAATCTATTTAAAACACATTCGTTTACATTTCATATGTCATGATACTTTTCATATATTTACACTAGTAACTTACTACATCAAAAGACAAATCGTTTAATGTTCAAATCACCAAAGGGTGAAAACATCTTTTGTTGTTATAACAAAAAAAATAAATAAATTGCATTTTCTAGGTTCACATATCATTAATTGTGGTAAGGTGTGCATAAAAAAACAAATTGAAAACTTATATCAGCAAGATGCACATATTTTTAGTTATTTTAAGAATACCATGAATTAACTAAAATATACGATGATGAACCAACAATGATAAGCATGCAAATTTCAACTTTAGTTGATCAACTACACCAAAGTACGTAAAAAGTAATATATAAAAGTCAAAGATAGCAAAAAGTTATAAATTTGTATCAAATTTGCACGGTCTGAAATGCTAGGTTGAGTTGACAACCATCACATGCAAGACAATGACAATATAATACTAGTTACAACTTATTAAAGATGTATACACCACAATATATAAATGTGTAGACTTTCTTTTCTTTACCCAATGTGGGACTAAAAACGGGCACCAAGGTTTACAAAAGTAAACCCATGCAAAAAGTTGTTACAGAAATTTGATAGGACACTCAAATACAAGACTTTTATTTAGGCATGTCAACTGGAGTCTTCTATGTATGCGATCACTCACATAACAATTCATCCAAAGATAAAAAATTAAGAATATAATATACAATTTTAGTTTATCTTTTTAAAGTCAATCGTAAGCAAGATTATTACAAGAAATGATTAAGGATCATAGAGGTATTAGTGTGAATTGCTATAAAAGAACAAGCCCAAAATTGAAAGTAATAACTAATCAGGCTACCGTTACTTAAGTGTCGTTTGTTTTTTCAGAGCTTTTACCTCAATCTGCAAAACCAAGTCTGCAGAAGAAGAGGTAGATCTAAAATCTTCATCTGCATGGATGAAGACCGTTTGTTTTTGTGCTATTGAAATACTTCTTTTATTTTCTATTTTTTTTTCTTTTTTTGCACTATAAATCCTTTTGTAATATGGTTCAAATGGGTTAATCGTAAAAAAACGTAAGAAAACGTAAAATAACAGACGAAAACGTAAAAAAATGAACGAAAACATAAAAAAAACGGACGAAAAAAATACGAAAACGTAAGAAAACGGACTAAAACGTAAAAAAAATTGACGAAAACGTAAAAATTGGCGAAAACGTAAATAAAAAGACCGAAATGTAAAAGAGATGTAAGATATTGAGAAAGAGATATAAATTTGTGAAAGAAGAGGTAAGGGGTGAAAGAAGGGTAAGAAGTGAAAGATAATGTCTGAAATTTAGAAGATGAAAATGAAAAGAAGTACTTATGTCTGCAAAAAAACAAACAAAAAACCTCTGCCCTCCTACAGACAAAAGAAGTGAAAAGAAAAAAAAAGTACTTATTGAGAAAAAACAAACAACACCTTAGTTTGTATTTATATGTATAAAAGCAGACCAATATTTTTCAATGTTATCATCAAAAGTAGTTTTGCCTTAGCCTAATTCGATTCAAACAATTAGCTATAAAACCAGTTGACTTTTGGATGTTGAGCCCCTTATTTTATGCTAGACGAGTACCCGCGCCTAACGGCAGTGATGTCTAGTTTTCTGCAAAGTTCCGATGACCCATAAGTTTCTTTCAACAAACTGTATTTGTAGCATTAGAGAATCGTTTTCGAATAACTACAATTCTGATGCGTGGTTGCATAGCAACATAAATATATAGTTTTTTAAAAAATTATGTGGAGTCGATCTAAGTGTGTGAGTATATTTTATAATAGGATTTTTTTAAGTTATTAAGATTTTTAGTAATAATAGATTCAAGCATTACAAAAGCAACGGTATTATGTAGTTGGCAATATTATATTGTAGTTTAGAGGTATAGCCAACATGTGTGACCGCTTTTCTTGTTTTGTCAAAATTTAGGCAGTGATAACCATTTTTTTACATGTGTAACGTTTATCATTTGGTGTGTGGCTTTTAAAATTGTAACTTTGCAAATTGGATATCACCATATAAGATTATTTTGTACTATCAATTTGTATAGATATTTATGCATTGTTCAAAGCTATTTGTTTGAGGTACAAATAATTATCGCTAAAGATAACAATACTATTTATTTTTGTGATTTTAATAAACTTACATAACATTATTGATACACTGGACAAAGGGCTATACAATATATATTAACTTTTAAACGACGATTCATATATGCTAGTCCCTTAAATAGTGCAAGAGCAACATTTTTTAAAATAACATTATACAAATGACAAATTACATGTGTCAAAGCAAAATAAACCAAAAACTACAATTACTTGGTTTCTCCTTTCAAAAAAATTGTCACGGGTTCCACAACTACTTCATCATTTCTCATATAATTTTGTCAAATTTGAAACCCGATTTCACCCGGTGGTTCAACTGGTTGAACCGTTCGATAAAAATAGGTCGATTTAAATCGAGTCAAACCGAAAGGTTGGGTCGAAAAATGTCAAAATTAAACGGGTCACCCGCCGGGTTTGAAGCGACCCGGGTCAACCCGGTATCGGTTTCAACGGGTCAACCCGGTATCGGTTTCAATTGGTTGTTTTAATTTGGTAGATGTGCTTTTAATTGGGTGTACAATGTGAATAAATTATTGTACTTTTAAGTAAATGGGTGTTTTAATAAGAGTATTAATTATATTATTTATTTCTCTCTCCATTGACCATGTTTTCAACATTCAACTTTCAACATTTTTCACTTTTTCCACTTTGACCATTTTTCCATTTTATATAGTATAGATATCTCAACGATGTGGGAATAAACAAAGGTTGAAGGCTGAATATACGTAACAAACTTTTCTCAAATTACCTAATATACGCAAAATACTTATTTTAATCTCCACATACGTAATATACTTTCAAATCTTTACCAATATACGTAATATTGACAGGTTACCACTTTAAAAAGTTACAATAATGGTCCCTCCGTATGCTTGGCTTTCACCGTTAGTCATTTGACATTTTTTCACTTAAAAAAGTTACAGTAATGGTCCATGTGGTTTGCTTTGACTTTCACCGTTAGTCCTTTGACTTTTATCTTTTTCATACACGTTTTTAAACATGTTTTTACACACGTTTTTATATACATTTTTTTACACATTTTTATACACTTTTTTTACACGTTTTTATACACGGTTTTATGTACGTTTTTTTACATGTTTTTATCCACGCTTTTTAAAAACCTTTTTATATACGCTTTTACACAATTCTATGCACGTTCTTTACACATTTTTATATACATTTTTACATGTTTTTATACACGTTTTTTTACATATTTTTATATACGTTTTTATGCACATTTTTATACACGGTTTTATATACTTTTTTTGGATGTTTTTATACATATTTTTTAAAAACATTTTTATATACGTTTTTACACGATTTTATGCACGTTTTTATACACGATTTTATATACGCCTTTTACACGTTTTTATACAAGTTTTTTACATGAATTTTACACACGTCTTTATATACGTTTTTTTACATGAATATATGCACGTTTTTATACACAGTTTTATATACGTTTTCATACACGTTTTTTACACGTGTATAAAAACATGTATAAAAATGTGTGTGAAAAACGTGTATAAAAATGTGTAAATAACGTGCATAAATAATTGTAAAAAAATGTATATAAAATCGTGTATAAAAACGTGCATAAAATCTTGTAAAAAACGTATATAAAAACGTGTGTAAAAAGGTGTATAAAAACGTGTATATGTATAAAAATGTGTAAAAAAATGTGTATGAAACAGATGAAAGTCAAAGGACTAACGGTAAAAGTCAAATCAAACCAAAAGGACAATTATTATAACTTTTTTAAGTGAAAAAATGTCAAAGGACTAACGGTGAAAGCCAACGCATGGGCAGGGACCATTATTGTAACTTTTTAAAGTGGTAACCTGTCAATATTACGTATATTGGTAAAGAATTTAAAGTATATTATGTATGCGGAGATTAAAATAAGTATGTTACGTATATTGACAAATTTGAGAAAGTTTGTTGCGTATATTGAGCCTTCACCCATAAACAAATTATAAAAGGTTATAAGAGTAGTATGTAGATGTGTATGATCATTGTTTGTTTAGTTCTTTTAAAATCTTTTGGTAGTTATATAATCTTTGATTTCCTTTAAAATACTCGTTAGAAAGGTAATGCAATATAGCAATCGTGAAGCTAGTACTCCAGAGAATAAAACAACTGCCTTCCGCGCAATATACTTAGCAAAACATGCTAATCGCTTAGCATTGCTCGTTATTAATGATTTATGCGAATTTACCCTATTCGAAACCAAAGAAGCAAACGATGTCATTTCACCATTTTCATTAACACCGTGTTTGCTCCTCTGTTCACCAATGCAACATCAAGAATCTTGTATCCATATACCATTGCTATGCTCGGGTTTCAAATGTAAATTTAAGTACAGTTCAGTATCAAAACATCCAAATAAAGTTACACACTAATATACGTGTTTGTCATATTAATAACAATCTTTGTTCACGGTCGGTTGCAATTTCCTCAAATGAAGTGATCAACGTTGCTCGTAAATGTTTGAAACAAAATCAAGTTAACCACTTACAATGTCTTAAACACTATAATCATAAATGTTGACACATGAACTTTGGTAAAAGTGATGAATCCCTTAATGTATAAGCCAAATAATAGTCACTTCACAATTGTATTTAGGTGGTCTATTGTTGCTTGTTATATATCAAACTAGCTAAAAGACCCGTCAAATTGACGGGTTTTCTTTAAGAGAATGACAAAATAGATAATACAACATATATTATGCAATCAGTCGTTCAGAAACAAACATATCAGTATATGCAGTTAGATAAAAAAAACTCGTACTGATAAAAACATGTGTGTAAATAACAAATAGTCCAAAAACATGTTGTTAAACTTGTCAAATAATTAATAAGGAGTAGATCATTAAATGAAATAGACAATTTAAGCAAATCAAATCAAGTTTGAATGAAAATAAAAGCAACAATGATTGTGGCAATGAAGGTTCATTTGCGCCGACTCTGGGCTATACAAAAAGGTAGTCGTCTTGAGATTACTCGGATCAAAATGTCGTGTTGAAAAACCGGGTAAGAAAAACAAAACAAAAAACAATGATTGTAAATTACCTGAAGTTGATGTTCGCCATGGTATTTGTAAACTGATTAGTGCATTGTAAATGTTGGTGGTAAGAGAAAAATGAAAAATAAAGGTATAATAAACAATTAACATTTAAATGATGATTATCACGTGTTTTTGGATTTAATTTAGTTATTTATATATATTTGACATTTTTTAAGTTTTGAAAGAACACATATGTAAGTATTTGTTTAGGTTGGGTATGTATTTCATTATTGAGTTTATAGAGAGATATATGCAATTAACCTCTTTTTAAATACAAATTAGATATATGAGGTTGGTGCCAACCACTTGATAATTGACATATGTATAAAAAAATCTATAAACAAATGAGTTTAATTAGAACATAAGAGTCTATTTGTAAAAGAGTTTAGCAAGTTTAGTTACTTATAATCATAAATTTTGTAGCACTTCTCTGAAGTCGTGTTTGCAGTTGTTTTCATCGTAAATAAAAAATTTCAGTCTTTTTTCTTAACATGAAGCACGACATAAATATAAAAGTCCATCAAGACAACACGAATAAGGATAAATAATTGAAATAATAATTGGTATTGATAAATGCTACTAAAACACTCAAATCTTTAACTTTGTAGACAACAATTCAAAATTTCACTCAAATTCAATATCACCTGCCATTACCAATGTACATAATGACTTATAGTTTAAAAACAAAGATATTAAGCAAAATTAGGTGATTACTTTTTTTAGTAAATTAGCTGTGGATCTCGGATTGACAAAAATTACACATTTTTAGTAAATAATAAGTGAAGTCGTAAATTTCATTTCCAATCAAAAACATGTAATGAGTTAAGCTTAAACTGTGTAAGTAAACGATTATATCCTCGCGCAACATGCGAACATTTCGAGACCTTGTTATAATCGATATTCAAAAATTACAATTTACACATAAAGTTACCAAATTAACTCACATAAGGAACTACACATGTTAGTTTGACTTACACAAAATACTAAACATTAAAGATATCACATTGTCTATGTTAAAATTTCCAACAATGGAACAAATTAAAAATTACAAACATTCATATTAAACCTCATGCCATCGAAACCAACACTCAAAACATTCCCAACTAACCTGAAAAGATCTATTCATGTATACACTATTTTTGCACGGATAAATAATAAATGTAGTAAAAGACTTTGGTAAACCGAGTGCAGTACCTCAATAATCAAACCCACACATCTCGGTCGACTTGGTCGTATGAAAATTAACATAATCTTTGCTCCCATCACCGTTTTTCATCACATTCCGCAACTTGGTCCATGATATTTTTACTAAAATGGCTACAATTCTGATAAAATACCAACTAATCAAAATTATGGACATATAAATATGCAAAAACTGGAAAGAAAAAAAAATCTAGCATTGTTTGTTTAATTTTGTATGACAATAACATCAACTTTAATTAAAACATGATCTACCAAGTGATAGTACGTTTCCATTGTAGAAAGTAGAAACTGTATGAAACATTCGTTGGAACTTGCATTTAAAAATATAGTATGAAAGACCAATAAATTAGATAGTATAGATAAAAATAAATACAACTTCTCATTCATAATGACCGTTTCGATATTGAAGAAATAAATGATGTATTCCGTATATGGGCTCATTCCAGATACAAATCTAACCCAAATGAAACTATTGCACTCAAATCATCAACGAAACTGTGAACAAAGTTTGTCATACAAAAGGTAGAAAAAATCCCATATGAAGAAGAATGTGTTTGTTTGATAATGTCAAAACGTGTAATAGCGTCTCATTGTCTAAAATTAAGGGATGTAATCTAAACGATAAGATGCATATATAGAGCCATCCTCACAGTTGCTTACATTTTGTTAAACTGAAACAATGTATCCGAGACATATGAATACATGTAACAACTAACACAGGAAAAGACATAATTAATCAAGAAAAAAAAAAAACGATTCAAAAGTGAGCAATAAAAATGCGTATATACTTGAGTATCTTCTCGACAATGATGATCGTTTCCAGGTTAATCACTTTGAGTTTGTTATGAAGTGGATGCATCTAAGCTCTCATAATATGAACATGTAAGATGACAGTCTTTTCCAGGTCTAGGAATGATATTTAATGGTTCGTAAAATAATAGTTACCTTCCTTAATGCTATGATTTGGCGCAGAGCATTTTGGAGCTTTTTAGGCGATGAGCGGCGAGTAGTGAGCTTTTTTATTTTTAGTGTTCGTTTGGCAAAAGAGCGGTGAGCTTTGCTATTTTTTAGGAAAGCTCATTTTTATACACTTTTTTTACACGTTTTTATACACGGTTTTATGTACGTTTTTTTACATGTTTTTATACACGCTTTTTAAAAACGTTTTTATATACGCTTTTACACAATTCTATGCACGTTCTTTACACATTTTTATATACATTTTTACATGTTTTTATACACGTTTTTTACATATTTTTATATACGTTTTTATGCACATTTTTATACACGGTTTTATATACTTTTTTTTGCATGTTTTTATACATATTTTTTAAAAACATTTTTATATACGTTTTTTACACGATTTTATGCACGTTTGTTTACACGATTTTATATACGCCTTTTACACGTTTTTATACAAGTTTTTTACACGAATTTTACACACGTCTTTATATACGTTTTTTACATGAATATATGCACGTTTTTATACACAGTTTTATATACGTTTTTATACACGTTTTTTACACGCGTATAAAAACATGTATAAAAATGTGTGTGAAAAACGTGTATAAAAATGTGTAAATAACGTGCATAAATACGTGTAAAAAAAAATATAAAATCGTGTATAAAAACGTGCATAAAATCGTATAAAAAACGTATATAAAAACGTGTGTAAAAAGGTGTATAAAAACGTGTGTAAAAAGGTGTATAAAAACGTGTATATGTATAAAAATGTGTATGAAACAGATGAAAGTCAAAGGACTAACGGTAAAAGTCAAATCAAACCAAAAGGACAATTATTATAACTTTTTTAAGTGAAAAAATGTCAAAGGACTAACGGTGAAAGCCAACGCATGGGCAGGGACCATTATTGTAACTTTTTAAAGTGGTAACCTGTCAATATTACGTATATTGGTAAAGAATTTAAAGTATATTATGTATGCGGAGATTAAAATAAGTATGTTACGTATATTGGCAAATTTGAGAAAGTTTGTTACGTATATTTAGCCTTCACTCATAAACAAATTATAAAAGGTTATAAGAGTAGTATGTAGATGTGTATGATCATTGTTTGTTTAGTTCTTTTAAAATCTTTTGGTAGTTATATAATCTTTGATTTCCTTTAAAATACTCGTTAGAAAGGTAATGCAATATAGCAATCGTGAAGCTAGTACTCCAGAGAATAAAACAACTGCCTTCCGCGCGATATACTTAGCAAAACATGCAAATCGCTTAGCATTGCTCGTTATTAATGATTTGCGTTAATTTACCCTATTCGAAACCAAAGAAGCAAACGATGTCATTTCACCATTTTCATTAACACCGTGTTTGCTCCTCTGTTCACCAATGCACCATCAAGAATCTTGTATCCATATACCATTGCTATGCTCGGGTTTCAAATGTAAATTTAAGTACAGTTCAGTATCAAAACATCCAAATAAAGTTACACACTAATATACGTGTTTGTCATATTAATAACAATCTTTGTTCACGGTCGGTTGCAATTTCCTCAAATGAAGTGATCAACGTTGCTGGTAAATGTTTGAAACAAAATCAAGTTAACCACTTACAATGTCTTAAACACTATAATCATAAATGTTGACACATGAACTTTGGTAAAAGTGATGAATCCCTTAATGTATAAGCCAAATAATAGTCACTTGACAATTGTATTTAGGTGGTCTATTGTTGCTTGTTATATATCAAATGAAATCAAGATGCTTTTTCTTAAGTCCAAATTTTCTCATGTTGTATTTAGAATTAGGTAAATTTATAAATAATTAAAATCTGATTACTTATATTAATTTCTTTCTTTATAAATAATTAGATACTAAAAAATTGATAACTTGTATTAATTTCTGGTACATACTATTAGTAGGGTACCCGCGCGTTGCAGCGGCGAGGCGCCATACAATTAAAATATTCAGCGAATTTTTTTTTTTAGTTCTATATTTTACAATACAATAGATATACGGATGACGACAATTTTTGTTTTGAATAATGTTATGCAATAACAAAATTTTTTAATATAAACATTGTAGATTATGCACGTGATGTGGTGACAATATTGTAAAGGTATGAGGTAAAAGTGGTTGACAATGACTCGTAGTCGTAAGTTATCATTAAATAATAACACCATAGCGAATCTTAAAAATCACTTACATTATACTAAGAAAATTTAGTTCTCAAAAATAATGTTTGTTAAATTTGTCCCACAAAGATGGATGATACAAGTAAAAGATTACTTATAAAGATAAAATAAAAATAAATATTCAAGAAATCATGTGGGTTACTTTAAAGAGTATAATTACTAATATACAAATGTATATATAATATATACATTCTTTACTTTGAAAAAATCGTTCGATTTTTATAAAACAAAGTTTTTAGTTTTTACTGTAAGTTTTATTAAAAAAATTAAAAAAGACGCATATGTTAATTCTCGAGGCACTCTTGCGATTTAATAATATTTTTTGAACATTGTAATTTAATATGCATTTTTAAACTCTATTGATTTAACAATATCATTTTCGGATCAGTTTTATGGGCTAGCCAAACTGGTGGTGACTCCGGTTCCCGGTTGAACCCATTGATCCGGTCCGTCTTTTTAAACCATATGTACCATCAACTTGTTTACATATAAATTGTATGAAGATTTGTGTATTATATTAGTTTGTACAATATGTATACAAATATTTTTCATATTAGGGGTGTTTTAAAAATAACATTTATTAGGTATTTATTGTTATGGACATTTTTTTTCCTTATATTAAATTACTTTGTATTTTTTTATTATTTTTTAAAAACATGTCTGAAAAAGTGTTTTAAAGTGTTGTAACAAATGCTATTATAAAACAAAGTTTTTAGTTTTTACGGTAAGTTTTATTACAAAAATTCAAAAAGGCGCATATGTTGATTCTCGAGGCACTCTTGCGATTTAATAATATTTTTTGAACATTGTAATTTAGTATGCATTTATAAACTCTATTGATTTAACAATATCGTTTTCAGACCACTTTTATGGGCTAGCCGAACCGGTAGTGACTCCGGTTCCCGGTTGAACCCGTTGGTCCAGTCCGTTTTTTAAAACCATATGTACCATCAACTTGTTTACGTATAAATAGTATGAAGATTTATGTGTTTTATTAGTTTGTAAAATATGTATAATAACAAGTATTTTTCATATTAGGGGTGCTTTAAAAATAACATTTATTAGGTATTTATTGTTATGGACGTTTTTTTTTCTTATATTAAATTACTTCGTATTTTTTATTATTTTTTAAAAACTTGTCTAAAAAAAGTGCTTTAAAGTGTTGTAACAAATGCTATTATAAATGTACTTATTAAAATTTTTCATTATTAGCAAGTGTTGAATCTTAATTTTTTTAAATCTTCCTTTTTAGGAATGTCCCAAATGTTTGTATGTCTCAAAGAAAGTATTGTTTGGAGTTGTTATATGAGTATGGGTTGTTGGCTGCTAAACCAATTGACACTCCCTTACCAGAAAACACTGTTTTGAATCATGTTGAGATAGACCAAGATAAATTTTTGACTAATATCACAAATTATCAAAAACTTGTTGGAAAACTCATTTATCTTACTAATGACATGCCTGATATTAGTTATGATGTGCATTGTTTAAGTCAACATATGCATAGTCCATTACAGTCTCATTTTAAAGCTGCTCCAAGGGTTTTAAAATACTTAAAAGGGCCACCTGGGTCTAGTCTGCAGTTTAATAAAGTTTATGATCTTAAGCTGAGAGCTTATGCTGATGGAGATTGGGCTAAGTGTCCAAAAACTAGGAAATCTGTAACTGGCTTTTGTGTATTTTTGGGTGATTCTCTTATTTCTTGGAAAAGTAAGAAACAAGCTACTTTATCTAAAAGTTTTACTGAGGATGAGTAAATAAGTCTTGATTCTGCTACTTGTGAGGTTATTTGGATGGGAAATTTGTTGCATAGCCTTGGTTTGAAGGATTTATATCATGTAGATGTCTTTTGTGACAACAGTGATGCAATTCAAATTGTTGTTAACCCTATGTTTCATGAAGAAACTAAGCATTTCGAATTGGATGTTTATTTGCTTAGAGAAAAAGTAGATGCAGGTGTTATTAATATCAAGTTAAGATTCATACTGAGGTTGCAGACATTTTTACAAATTGTCTTGGGCAATCTCAACATAATTTGTTTTGCAAAAGTCTTGGTTTGTTAGATATGTTTGCAGGCAGTAACAATGCTGGAAAAGATGTCAAGACAGAAGATAGTGATACAGGTGTCAAGACAAGTGCTTATCAGCTTGAGGATAGTGTTGAAGAATGTAGTCAAAGTTTGTCAAGTTGCTCAGTCTACAAGTTAAGGGACTAGTTATGACATATTCCAAAGTTTATTCATCTTATATTAAAGTTGGGAGCTAAATGACTAGTGTGGGAGTCTTGAAGGGCTTAAGAAGAAATGCTGGGTATATATACTCATCATCTGAGCTAGGGTTTCATTAGGCATAATATCCATTTTCATCTCATTTTTTTTCTCTCAAATTTTCACACATTTATCTTTGTATTTGATATCACTTTGATATCATCTGTTTTATGTTATTGTTGCCAAGATCAATGTCTTTATTTGATCTTGAATGTTGAGTGTCTGAGTGATTTTGCAGTGAGGATTAGAGTGGTGTCCTTTTGAAGGAGATTGTAGAAAACTAGAAGGGGGGTTGAATAGTTTACCAATTAAAAACTTTGTTTTGAAACTTATTGTAACGATCAATTGATATTGATCTTAGATATGTTAATGAAATATGCAAGCAATATGTAAGGAGTAAATAAGGAAAGAAATGATCAAACCACAACAAGTTGTTTATAGTGGTTCGGTCTACAAGGACTCTTTTTCCTTGCCCTACTCCACTCCTCGAGTCTCACACTCGAGAGTTTAACTTCACTAGTCAACAAGCTCCTTTCACCGGCGGAGAAAACCTTTACACTTCGCTTACACTATTTCCGACACTAAGCTAGATGTCGAGTTCTTTCCAAGGGTACAACCACTCCCACACATAATGTATTTTAAGGACTAAAATACTAACCACTCACACTCACAAGATTATGATGTTTTAATGCTACAATGAAGTATGAATCAACACAAGATCATACAACCTAAACAAACAAGACTTCCAACTTCTCGTTTGAAGCTTTAATGTGACTTGATCTTCTTTGCTACAAAAGAGATCACTAATATGATATGAAACTGAGTTAGAAAGGTTAGAGAGAAGATATGTATGAGAGTATATTAGAAAGGGATGAAAAACTACTTGGCTTGGCATTGCTATTTATAGCCAAAATGGATAGGAGCGTCCACGGACCGCGGAACCCTTAAAAGGGTTCCGCCCGTGTACCAAATTGGTACCGCCGGTCTGACAGTCAAGATATCAAATCTTTGCTAAAGTCAACTCTATCTAAGTGAGATTGTGCAAGATATGAAGAGTACAAATCCACACAAAATATCTAATGAAATCTTCCAATGATTTTCATGATGCATCACATGATGTCATATGTTGTATTTCTATTTTTAGAAATATGCAAGTACTTAAGTAGTGTTTGGTTTTAAGAACCTAACACATTCTAAAAACTACTATCATACATAATGATTAGAGTCATATCAAGATGTTACTAATCATAAATGTAAATGCTTGAATGATGAATATATTGTTTGAAAAAGTTTGTTTTAATATCTATTAAACTTGACAAGCTTTAAGCTTTTATACAAATTAAATTTACTTTTGTCGTTAACAAAACTTAGGTAAAGATCAAAAATATAAATAACGTTTAATGACGATATTTGTATTAACAGAGATCACTCATTGTCTTTTGTAATCGTTTGGTAAAAACCTGTTTTGGGACTTATCTACTATAGATTTGATTAATAAAATACACCAAGTGATGGTTGGCTGGGTGTTATTGATTGTTGTTGTGAGCTTTTTACCATTTTTACAAATTATTCATTTTTTCCAAAAAAGCACATAAATCCTTCGACGATTATCTGTGTAGCGATGTTGTTCTATTCAAATATGATATGTCATCTATCTATCATCTAGTTATGATATTGTTCATTTATTGTGGGATGTTTGATGACGGACATGCTACTAACGCAGTGGCCGGTCTCTTTTATTCGACTTAAACAAGTAGAAAAGCAAAATAACATTTCACTGAGAATGGTTTTGTTGTTTTTTCATACACATAGATTGATTATGCGACTTTAAAAAGGGTTAAAAGTTCACTTGCAGTTTTGTGCAACTTAAGATATATGAGAGAACATGTCTTTGTGATATATGTATGTTTCATATGCGACTTACGATTTTCATATATTCTCATTTATTATGTTACTATTACAAAATTAGGAACCAAAAAATGTGCAATTATGTAAAAATTTTAAAATTTACCAATCTTTACTACATAAAATGTAAAAAGGGTCAAAGGTGAAAGTGAAAACTTGAAACTTGAAAGTCAATCTCTATTAAAATGGTCAATGTTGAAATTTTCATAAAAATGAAACTCAATCTATTAATGGAATGTTTTGAATTATTGAAATGTACATTTTGTGATTAGTTTTTTGTCCGGTGTGTTGTCCTTCTTTGTGAGTATTATTTGCAAGGTTAGACAAGTATTATGGTAACTCTTTTAATTTAGACAACTAATTAATATGTTTAAACAACTTTTCAAACCCAAGACAAACACACCCAAAGTCGACCCGGATATATGAGGGAACTCATATACAAATGAAAAATATTCTTTGAAATATTAAATGAATTCATTAAATTCATTCTCACACTCGACTTTGTGTTATTTTATCAATTTAATATCTCATAATTTGTTTCTTATTTGAATTGATGCCTACTTAGAAAGAGGGTCAATTGCATATATACCCATTAAAACTTGCATATTTGCATATATACCCAAAACATGCTTAATTTGCATTGTACATCATGCATTAAAAACTTGTATTTTGGAGAAATATGCAAGTTTTTAAGTTTTAGTGGGTATATATGCAATTCTCCCTATTTTGGGGTGAATCATTGATTATTGATATTCTCTTAATGAAAATAACAATAGTTTTTTCGTTCTTTTGATGTCTTTATTGATAAATGTAATGTTTCATAAGTCACCATGGAATACATGCAAAAAAGATACCATCATTCGATTTCCAGGTAAGCATATATTTGATTCACATGAGATTGAAAGTGCTCATATCATTCACAAAACTGTATGTAGATAGTTTGTTCATTTTGATTGCTTTGCATATATATCTTTATCATCGAAACACCCCCTATACTGAGACTCACCACGTCCGAGACCAACCACGGGATATGTGTAGCCGCCGCCGGATCTATGTAGCCGCCGTCGGATCTTTGAGGTTTGTTTGTTTTTTTAGTTTCGAATTTTTTTTTATTGATTTATGCATTTTTTATACAGATTCAAGTGTTTCTTTTGTAGATCTTGTCGGAATTTGTGTAGATGCCGTCGAATTTTTCTCGGCTGCCGTCAGGATATGAGGTTTGTTTGTTATTTTTAGTTTTAAATGTTATTTTTATAGTCCTATGGTTTTTTTTAATAGATTTATGTTTTTTTTAAATATGTGTGTTCTTCTTTTAATAGATTTATGTGTTCTTTTACAGTTCTATATGTTTTTTTATATATCCATTTGTTTGTTTTAGATCTCGTTGAAATCTGGGTTGTCGTTGTCGGAATATACTTAACCGTCGTCGAAAACTGCATAGCCGTGTCGGAAAATGCATACCCACACCGGAATTTGCTGTCATGTCCACTTCTGCCACAGGAAACTTCTATGGCCGGAAAATGTGTGGTTACATCTTAATATATGTTGGTATTTTTGTTATAAGTTTATTTAAAGTTTGAAATGAAGTTTGATATACACTTTTATGTATACTTTGTACTCTTTCCGTCCCAAAATAAGTATCCAGTTTGACTTTTCATAGTCATTACCTTAAATATTTTTTATGTGTTATATAGTACAGTACTTGATGAAAAGTACACTTAAAACTCAATTCATTCATATATTTTGCATAACACTCGCAAAAATTGATAAGGTTAAAGTTGAACCAGTTTGACTTTGAAAAGTCAAATTCAACACTTTTTATGAAGTGTTTGTTATAAATTTTGTGTCTTTTGTTTGTAAATTTAATTGTGCATTTTGGTGTGTACATTTGTTTGCAAGTAGTTTGTAAATTTTATAGTAACTGATATATGTTTATATGCTGCAGGTGAATTTTTTATTGTTTGTTGGTAATTTTGATTTTAAAGTGTATGTATTGGTAAATTATGTTTAACTTTGTTGTGTGAACTATTGAAGTAATATAGATGAATGTTAAAATATGGTGTGTTTTTTTTGTTTTTTTTTTTTTTTTGGAAAATATGTAATTGATATAATTTGGAGTATATTGGACTAGCTCCGAGGCCCGCTCTTTGAGCTTGGTATGTTAGTTTTGAATAAGTTCAATATAAACTATCATAAAAAATACGATAGAAAAAACTAGAAAAATATATATTAAAGCAATAACAAAATTGACTTTTAACCTCACGTCATTAGAAAAAAAATGAAGATTGGTCTTATTTTTCATATTACTATTGAAATTCACAAATGAAAAGCATCCGCATATGATTAGACTGGCCTAGGATTCACGTGATCTAACACAAATTAGTACATGTGCACATCAACAAAATTGTTAGCTCACAAAAGAAAAGTGTCTCACAAAATTTGTTCACCAGATACAAATTACCACCAGTTACATCGCGTGTAATAGAGTGTATGTCGTCGCTACTAGGAGCGAGGTTTACTTTATCAATATTGTTATTTGAGCCTTACAATGAAAAAAACACACAAAAATATCGATCTATCTGAAATTTGCTACACAAAACAGTTATCTCTAAGCCTCGAAGCAAGGATAAAAGAACACGCAAAAAACTTGATCTAATAGGAATTTGTCGAAGACTATACACCGCTGCCGCTAGGTGCAGGTACTCGTCTAGTGTCCTAAATAGGTGGGTCTTAGTTAGAAAACTTATTTCAAAGGTTGAAAAAGTTAACAATTCGTATAAATTAGCCACCTGTAAGATTATGAGATGGAAATTTTATATATTCCATGTCACAAGTTTACATATGGCTACACAAAAATATTGATCTAATAGGAATTTGTCGAAGACTATACACCGTTGCCGCAGGTACTCGTCTAGTGTCCTAAATAGGTGGGTCCTAGTTAGAAAACTTATATCAAAGGTTGAAAAAGTTAACAATTCGTATAAATTAGCCACCTGTAAGATTATGAGATGGAAATTTTATATATTCCATGTCACAAGTTTACATATGGCTACATGATACTAGTGTCAACTTGTGTTGACCATTTACTCCACAATATAAAAGTAAGCAAACTTTTTCGTCTTCTACCAATGTGGGATATAAGACTTCATCCAAGTTTTGAATAAGTGTTGTGTGTCTAACCAAATCAAATACTAATTTATATTACCCTTATACAATTGGTTAGTGCAGCTTTTAAGAAAGAGATGTGGAGGAAGGAGAAGAAGGATCTTTTTGTGTAACAGGTTCAAAGGTTTAAACAAAGGGTCAAAAGTCGAATTAAGGAAAATGATAATCTTGAAAGTATATAGCAAAAGAAAGAGAAGCAAATTGTGGGGATCTTTTTAGCCCCTCTAGAGCTGTCAAAAAATAAAAAAACCAATAATTGGTTGATGTTTTATTCGAATTAACTTGTTCAAGTTGCATCTTTAAATTTTGGAAAATCAAAATTTTCTTTCATGGTGTTCCATTTATAAAAACTAGAAGTGGCAATTTGTGCCCAAAATAAAAAAAATAATAGGCTATTTTAGGCAAATTTGTAAAAGATTTTGGTACATTTAGCATATTTTTTTTTTAAATGTCATATATTGTCTATTTAAAAATTAAATGGGCACAAACGGCTGATTTTTTCTCTCAGTTGGAGAACATTACAATTGTTTAAAAAAAAAAACTTATAGATATAATATATTTAATTTCTTAAATAAAAATGAGGTGTTACATTTGAAGAATTTATTTTATCATTTTGAGTCTTCTCTGAAACGTTTCGTATAACATGCGCCCATTTAGCTCATGCCCGCCCGTTTTGCCACCTCTTAAAAACCAACAAAATCTAAATACATGTAACAACCATACATACGGGAGTTTATAAGGAAGCCACATTTTTACTCTTTCTACCATTGTGGGAGTGAAAACATAAATCAGCTTCTCATAAGGGCGCTGATACTTATACGGCGCCAATTACTTCGCACACGGATAATTAATGTCGTTGTACTATTATACCTCTCAGGGCCGTCTTGGAGGGTGTGCAAGATGAGCGCTCACTCGGAATTTTTTGAGCCCCAAAATTTGTTATGTTAATAATTATATGCACGTGTAGACATATTTTTCACTAAGAAAAAAGTATTTAGAAGAGAAAATATCTTAAATGATTAATATGTTAGAACGTTTAGATAAATAACTGCATTATATCTTAAAACTGTGACACTTTATATATAATATTGCTTAACGAAAGGTCTCATTATATAATTTTGTACAGGGTCCTCAAAAATTTCGCCAATTCATGAGACCGCCCTGATACCCCTCAACACTCTTTTTAGTATACATCCAATTTTTTCATGTATCTTGGTTAGAAAATTTTTAAGATTATAACATATTAACATCACCGACGTCGTGAGAAGCACAATTGGTGCGTGTGTTTGTGCAGTCGATTTGGTACTTTGCCATATCACCTGCACTTATTTTTTGTTTATATACCATTTATCAAGGTAAAAACTCTACCCAAAAAACATCACCAGCGTCCTTAGACAAGGACTCGTTTGACCCTCAAATGTATCTATTGATGCCATATTTCCGGTGACTCTGTCATACCTTTGGATCATATACCCCATATGACACCCGTTTCAAGTGTTCAAGCTCTTTATTAACTTAAAAGATACTAATAATTCTTCATGAATACATGTGTCAACTCATGTGTCTTAGATTGCATAAGCAGTCGATAGAATGATAATCCTTCATGAATCATTAGCTTGTGTCGACTCTTACTTTTCCGATACAACATTCGATGAGTACCACTGGGAGATCTTAAATAATCATTGATTTATAAAAGGAGGATAAGATCATTTATGTTACTTAACTATCAAAAAACATGTGTTCAGTAACTCCACAAATTATAAGTTGATTAACCTAAATGAAAGTTTGTTACTAGTACTTTAGTAGCATTTTTTTGGAAATTTTAGTAACATATTCGTATGTTAACCCTTTTTAAGAAGATGGAAGAGACAAAAAATAATAATAAAATATAAAAAAATTTAAGTAGTTGTACAAATTGATAGACATAGTAACCGATGCTGTTTCTTATTAAACATCATCAAACACCATGAACTACCAACATAATACACACATCAAATTATGTGAAGGAGATAAAGCGCAAGGTATAAACAAGAAAATATTGTATTCTTTGACCTATGTGGGACTACTTGAAACAAGTTTTTGGAAAACTAACTTCACACAAAATGTTGTTTTAAACACCAACACCTTTGTAGCCGTAATCAAATACTTCTTCATTGTTTGATTCTATTAAAGCTATGAAAAAATGTCTATTAAACTCAAACAGAGTTATACAATGACAAAACTAGTAGGGTTGGATCAGTTGGAAAACCCCTTGCCTCTCAACCGAGAGGTCAGGGGTTCGATCCTCACTCCCTACAAAAGGCCGGAGGTCCTTTCTACCTTTGGTAGAACTGGAAGCAGCCTCTATACCTTAGGTAGGGGTAAGACTGTTTACATCTTAACCTCCCCCAAACACCGGAAACGGTATTGGGTACCCATAACCTGTGGAAGACGGTATTGGGAGTTACTTTAGGTCCTTTCTACCTTTGGTAGAACTGGAAGCAGCCTCTCTACCTTAGGTAGGGGTAAGACTGTCTACATCTTAACCTCCCCCAAACACCGGAAACGGTATTGGGAGTTACTTTACTTTACTTTTAGAGTTATACAATGACAAACTGACAATGCACTTGGAATTGGATATGTTACATGGTTCACTCGCACAACAATTGACCCCAACTATTAAATGCTAATATAAATGATCTAACTACATATTAAAACTGCTTTTTATCATATGGCATGTTTGAAGGAGAAGACTAAAAGTTTAAACCATTATCGAATTGGTTGACTATACTCCATGATCAAGAACCCTTTTCCTGATTACAAAATCGAATACACAACTTTACAAGGCGATAATGCATTGACTAAGGAGAGTTCACGGTATCCAGCCACAAATTCCCAAATATACAAGCAGCAGCATAAGAACCAGAATTCCTCACACCCAACCAGAAACGAGAACATAACCAAATTGCTTCCTACTCTGTGCAAATATTCTTTTTACACAAATATTCTCTTAAGCTCAAACATACATATGGCTAGTCAAATACAATCAAGTACAGTTAGACCCATGAAAACCTTAGAAAACCAAATAGTAACCATTTTGAAAATATGTTGGCCCGGTATAGGGCACTAAATGATGAAAATGACTTTATAACAAGTCCAAGAACCATCCAAACTAGCCTTACACTGCATTGGAACAATTTGAATCAAAACTTTTCACTTGCATTCGTCATGTTTAGCTGTGACTTTTAGAATAGAAACATTGCAGTATTGCACACATAGGCAACAAGATAAGAAATTACACCCCATGTGGTACTGAAGACGTAAACAGGTTTCAGAAAAGCAACCTTATATAGACATAATACCAGAGTTGGCAATCACAAACCCGTTCACTCAATAACAGGTCCATCTAGTTATACTGGTAGACCAGTCACGTTGATATGGATCATCATAAGTTTCACTAACGGGTTGATATGGGTAAGTTTTAGAGTTTGGATAGATGATTGACGGGTCACTCGGGTCACAAACGATTCACTCACAGAGTGGAATATGAACGTTTATTTTTCAATCCCGTCATAACAATGATCGTCACCACTTCAGCATCCACCGTATGTCGAAGTCATCTGTGGCTTTGGGTAAGGCACCACTGTCTTAGGAACCATCAGATATTTTCCTTATTTATGTACATTCGCTTGGCTTACCATGTCCCTTATTTTGTTAGTAAACTTGCTTTCGAGAAGTCTATGGTATGTATACATGTGGTTTATTTATATAAGTTTATCTGTTAAGAAAATAATGAGTTGCTTTGCACCTATAAATTAGAGAGACTATCACATCTAAAAACATGTAATATTTAGCTTGTTAAATTCTACTTTTGATGATATTTATAGCTGTGCGTTATATACCCCTTTTTTTTTTTTTTTTCTGTAAATGTATGGCCCAAAAGTCAACGCTTGTAAGCTAAAGGTCCTAAAAAGTCAACAATTTATATTTGCTCACAAATTAACCCAAGACTACATAATACTAACAATAACCTGAGTGATCCATGCACACTGAAACATATAAACAAGAATAATTTGGTTCTTTGGCCAATGTGGGACGGAACACTTCTTACTAAAATCTTAAAAAAAGTTGCTTAAGAATCAAAATCTTTGTTGTTGTAAGCCTGTAATTAGGGGTGTCATTCGGGCTGACCCGACCCGAACCCGGGAGTCAATTCGGGTCGCGTCAATCGAGTTCAAAATTATATTCGGGTAAATCGGGTCAACCCGAATTGACCCGAGTTCTAAACAAGGTCAGGTTCGGGTATGTTTTTTTAGCCTTGACCCGACCCGAACCCAACTAACCCGGCTCAACAACACTTTTACAATGTAAAAAACTCGGGTTGACACCGAACCCGAATTGACCCGACCCCGAGTTCTAAACCAGTTCGGGTATGTTTTTTTGGGTTAGACCCGATTTGACCGACCCGAATTGACCCGAACCCGACCGGATCAACCCGAATGACACCCCTACCTGTAATCAAACACGAGTACTGATAGTATAATAACAAATTAGCATGCTTATGAAAAATATAATTATAAAGATAGAACGTTGCTGTCAGCAGTCCTTGTTATATCGATTTTCTTAAAACTGACACAAAATAAATTTCTATTTTACTCTACTATTACAAATAAAATGGAAAAAGTTCAATTCAAAATGCAAATGACTTTGTTCCAACATTTTTATTAACACCATGTTTGCTCCTCCGTTCACCACAACAACATCGTCACTCTTGTATCCATACCATCATTTTGTTTGGGTTTCAAATGCAAACATAAGTACATAAGTCAGTAACATTCATTATGAGGGCATTAGAATAAAATTACACACACTAATTACAATCTTCATTCACCGGTCCATTGCAATCATCAAATGATGTGATCGGGTATGCTCTGGAATGTTTACTACAATGTTCAACTTCATACATTCATCATGTTATTACTATGATATTAGAAATCAAAAGTGTTCTGATTACATCACAAAACATGTAAGTAGGGAAAAGTTGTTATTACTATGATATTACTATGATATTAGAAATCAAAAGTGTTCTGATTACATCACAAAACATGTAAGTAGGGAAAAGTGATCGGGTATGCTCTGGAATGTTTACTACGATATTCAACTTCATACATTCATCATGTTATTACTATGAATCTATGATATTAGAAATCAAAAGTGTTCTGATTACATCACAAAACATGTAAGTAGGGAAAAGTTGTTTAAAAAAATTTCATCATTACAAAAAGTTAAAAAAATATTACATCAGGGTTACAAAAAGTAGCTGAGAACTTGTATGAAATAGGTACACTGTTACAAATATAAGTACATAAGTCAGTAACATTCATTATGAGGGCATTAGAATAAAGTTACACACACTAATTATATTTATAATCCTCAAACAACCAAATCAAATGCAACTACATAATACTAATATCAACCCAATGGGTCATATTCACCAGGCTATATAATAAAGAACAAGTTCTATTCTTTTACTGATGTGGGACTTAAAACTTCATGCAAGTTTTCAAAAAAGTTGGACAAGAGACACAACATCTTTGTTGATGTAATCAGTAATCACATGTCATTTATGTTCTTTGTGTAAAATGTTTTTCTTTTTTAGACATGAGAAAGTTTGATACCAGGTTCACTTGTGCGACTTAACCTTTCTAAACTGTTTGATTCACTCGCACAACAACGTCGGTAATGAATCATCTAAAATTGACCACTTTGAAGACCGGAGTTGACCATTCTTGGCCAAAAATCACCACATTGTTTAAAGTAGAGTACAAAATGTTAGATCTCTTACGCAATAGACACCATTTAATAATGCAGCATACAAACTTTAAACATTAAGTACTTTCGGTAAAAATCGTCTAAAGTGAACCACTAGCAGATTCAACATACACTTCACCAAATTTGTATGATGGAAGTGTGTTGTTGAAACATGAAGAGCACTTCATAAATGTGTTGAACCGGCCTGCGACTTTGAAGACTATAGTTGACCATTCTTAACCAAAAGAATGTTATGGAAAATTTGGCTAAATCATAAAGAACAAACTAAAGTTTAAAAACTAAAGTTGTATCAAAATTGAATAAAAGGTCACTATTATTTCGTCCGTTTCTATTATTTGGCCGATTTTACTATCTCAAGTGATCTGGGAACTGGAAAAAAGATCAAGTAAGCCACTTGCAATGTCCGAAACACATGAAAAAAATTATTAAATTTGAAAGTTAGACCCCGTTTTCATAAAGTGAGTTAACTGATAAGGACTATTTAAGTAACTTTTCACTTATGGACGGTTTTTAGTTAAGTGAGGTAACTGACAAAGACTATTTATGTCACTTTTTATTACCCGAATAATCTCTAGATGTAACCCGGTCTCTGCAATCGCAAGTAAACCTCAGGCTGTTTTTTCACTTTTTTGGGACTGTTTGTGCAATCGCATGTAAACACACAAACTAATTTTGCACTTTTTCCGTTCGAAATAGTGTTCAAGGAACAGTAAAAGCCTCACGCTAATTGTTGACGTTTAAGTTTTAAATTTATCTTATATCCTGTTTGCGAGTATGTTTTTTCTTGGTCCTCTACTACAAACATCTTATTTGAACTAGTAGGATGTAAAAACAGTTAATTTCCCTATATACCCCAAGTACAACCCCACCAACCCCATGTGCTCTAAAAAAAAATTATTTCTCAAAAATGCTTCGGGGCGAAGGTCGCCTCGGGTATGTGGGAGGCGACTGTTATAAAATCGTGACACGTGTAAAAAACAAGTACATAAATGGGACACATGTCACAATTTTGTAGGAATCGCCCCCCACAGCCCCGGAGCATTTTGAGAAAGAGAATTTTTAGGGTACGTGGGGTTGTACTTTTGGAGTATATAGAGAATTAGCTCTTATAAAAAATGATCCAACATTAATGTTAGTTACTATAATTGATTTTTTTTAAAACCTTGTCAGTTAAACAAATTATTGGATCATATCAAAGATTAAAAAAAATGTTATTGAATCAGATGAAAGATTAGAAAAAGTTGTATGAAATAATTATTGTATCAAATCAAAGATCACAAAAAAGTGAACAACAAATAATTGAGTGCAACCATAATTATGTGTATATGTACATTTACCATAAGAGCATCCTCAATGCTATATATTTTTGCAAGTTTAATAAAGTGTCAAATAAGCATTACACTATCCTTTATAAAATCTTTCCCAACCCAATAAACTTTTAATGGGCTTACCATTTGTGAAATGAAAAAAAAAAATACTTACAAAACTAATGCATGAATAATAAACAATTACAAATGGGCACACCATTTGAGTATATTATGTAGGGCTGAGCGTCGGTCCAAAACCGAACCGAACCAACAAAACCGAAAACCATAAAAATCCTAAACCGAAACCGAACCGAATATGGTCGGTTCGGTTCGGTTTAGTGTCGGGTCCGTCGGTTCGGTCCGGTTTACGTGTGTTTGTGCATGTTTTTGTCGGTTTTGGGTCGGACCGAACCGAAACCGAAAATTGTAAAAAACCAAAACCGAAACCGAACCGAAAGGTTGTCGGGTCGGTTCGGTCGGTTTTCTTGGTCCGGTTCGGTTTTGAACCTTCCATGCTCAGCGCTAATATTATGTGTGTGTTCAGAGAAGCACTATACATTGTGCATATGATAAAGTGGAGACTCACAATGGGTTTAAACACTTAATTAACATGCCAGATAAGCTGATTGTGGATGCCCTAAAAAATGGTTACCAACAATTACAAGATACTAATATCAAGCTAGACAAACCATTTACACTACAATATATGAACAAGCGAACTTTCCTTTGTTCAATCCTATGTGGGACAAAATAACTTCAATCATGTTTTGAAAAAAGTTGCTCCATAGTGAGTAAAAAGTAACACTTAGCGGTAAAAACAGCAACTTCATTGTTTGTTAACAGATCGGTTCATGAAATGAACTGATTTGAGTTGAGCCTGAAGGTTCATTGTTTGTTAACCAGGTTCACTTGGAGTTATATCGCTACATTAAATCTTGAACCTGTAACTTTGAAGACTAGAGTTGACCATCCTTAGCCAAAAGTCAAAGAAGATAGAACTGAAATGAACTCCTTGATCAAGAACCGTTATCCTTCTCAAGGGCATACGATGGCAAGTGGGAAATGGCTCGAATATTTCATTTTGGACTCAAAAGTGGGTACCGTATCATGAAGACTTTTATACTCGTACTCCTCGTGGCCCCTTTGATACTTCATCTCTTGTTTCAGATTTGATTTTTGATGGATCTCGGAACATGTCAAAGCTAAAAGCTCATGTATCTGACCAGGAAGCTAATTTTATTGCTGAAATTCCAATATCCCGTACCTATACAAATGATAGAATTGTTTGGCACTACGATGCGAAAGGAAATTATACTGTCAAATCAGGATATCGTCAAGCTCTGAATTGGCGTAATTACTCAGAAAATGAAGTCGCCTCATCTTTATCATCTCCAAATCCTGATTTTTGGAAAAAAGGTTGGAATATCAGAGTTATGCCAAAGATCAAGACTTTTTTGTGAAGAGTATGTTCTAATGCTTTAGCTACCAGGGAGAATTTGTATAAACGTAACTGCTCACCGTCGCCATTATGCCAAATATGTAATTCTCAGGTTGAGACTTTCGAACATGTGTTTTTTGAATGCCCCTGGACGAAGTCGGTGTGGTTTGGCTCAAATTATGGTCTTTGTGTTGACAATCTTTCTGGTAATATCACTTCTCGCATATCATCTCTTATCGACATATCTTCATCGAAATCACAAGCTTTAAAGTTACTAGCTTCTATTGCTATCACATCATGGAATATCTGGAAATCTAGAAACAAGTTTATTTTTTAGCATAGTTCCTTATGCCCGAGTCGTGTGATTTAACCTCAAATGCTATTCAAAGTGAAGCTATTTTCTTATCATCACTTTCTCCAACTCTCCCTTCCTCTTTGGTTCATCCTCATTCCTCTGAGGAGAGTTCACCAAAGTGCCCCCCTACTTCAAATGTTGTGAAGCTTAATTGTGATGGAGCTTTTAAACGGAATCAAGGAGCCATTGGGATTGTAGCTTGAGACTCGAATGGGTCTATACTTGTATGTTTTGGAGAAAAAATGGCATGCTTCATCCGCGCTAGCTATGGAGTTGCTAGCAATACGAGCCGCATGTAACCTTGCCTTGACAAATGGTTGGGTCGGTGCGATTATTGAATCAGATTCATCGGATGCTATAACTCTTTCTTCATCAGAATCCGTCCCTCCATGGGCTTTGGGTGTGATAGTCGCCGATACAAGAGACTGAGCATCCTGACTTGATTTGTGGTTCTCTTGGGTTCTCTGTAGATGTAATCTCGTTGCACATCATGTGGCTGGTATTGCTTTAAATTCTGTTGAAAACTTTTCCTGGAATGTAAACTTTCCTGCTGAACTTACCTCTATGATGAGGAGTGATTTGGCTTAAATTTTATCTTAGTTAAAAAAAATAATAATTAAATAAAATCAAGAACCGGTATCCTAATAACGACATTGAATACACATCTTGAACATGCCATATTGCATTGAGCCATTGACTAAGAAAAGCCGTCACATCTTACACATTGTTGGACAAGTATAACTCAACTAACCTCTTATAATAACATACCAATAGGATTAGAAACTTTGCACTAGAGACTTACATCCATCATGTTTACGGGTGTATGGTTGTGGGTTTTAGACGGTAAGGAATGGTAATGGTAACGATTGTTGCAGGTTTGAAAGTTACTCCGTTTAAGTGTATGTATGTTGCATCACCAAAAATTTTGATGTGAGTGAGATTTTACTAACACGGAAAGTTGAGGAGTTATATATGTTAACGGGGTATATCGGTGTATTAACAACATGTACATTTAATAGAGAAACTATTTAACCTTCAAAAACAGGATATATTTCATCCCTTTGTCCAATGTGGGACAGTAGGAGTGTCCAAATATATAACAAGTTCTCAAAAATAAATTTGCGAAAGTTCCAGCGAACTAATTACAAACTATATTAACAAGACACACTCTCTAATGTTCAAAATCAAAAAATGGTGTACATATATTGTCGCGTATCGCGTGAAAGCTTCCTATTGAAGGGTATCAACAGCTTGAAAATGTGGTTTATAAAGGATTGCATCCATGTCCAGTGGAAGTTAGTGTATTTCACGCTTTGGCTACACGGCCTGTCGTGAGTAGAGGTTTAGCATATTTGGCGTGTGTTTGTGTATGTGGTACTTAACCACATAACGTTCTTCTTGATTGTGTTCTCTTTATGATTTTTTCTTTTTGTAAATTCATCCAAAGATAAAATGTTAATTTCTTTTGGTAAAAGAGTATAGAGCAATGTTTTAAAACTTGGTTTGACCCGGTCGGTTCAACCGGTTGGACCGGGAACCGGTGATGTTACCGGGCCGTTACCTCACGGTTTTATGAGGATTTGAAACCCGGATTGAACCGTCGGGTTTTACTCAACCCGGGTCGAACCAGTTCACTAGAACCGGCCGGGTTTCACTTTTGTTTGAAAACAAATATTTTTATCCTATTTTAGATGCCATTGATGAATCATAAAGTTCATTATTTCCTTAAACTTAAACGTGTTTTGTTAATGTGCTTATCAAGAGTTAAAAATTAACTAGACCGATATATAGCATCCTCATATTCGGGATGAAGTTAAATTGCAAAATAAGTTCATAGTATATCTTAGAAATAAAGTCATGTACTCAAAGAGTTAATTACCAGTCGATTTATTCTGGAATATGTTTTCAAATGAGATCTTGATGGAGAAGTACGAAAACAAAACCATTATGCAAGGAAAAAAACATTTGTATAGCATGTCTAGACTTTTATATCCAATTTTATATAGGACTAGAAGGGTACCCGCGCGTTGCGGCGGCGGGTACTATGTTACTAAAATTTTTGGTGAAAATTATATTCCGATTACATGTTTTTCGTGATAATGATTTTACGTAGAGGTGTGCACGGTTCGGTTTGAGTCGGTTTTGGCTAAAACCAAAACCGAACAGCTTCAAGCTTAGGTGTGGAGGGTGATGACGTGCGAATATGATTTTTTTTTTTTTTTTTAAATGTGTTTTTGAGTAAGTTGTTTGATGTGTTAGATTTATAGATGATGGTTAAAGAAAATTAATTACTTTCATAGATGTTACAAGTTTATAAATTTAAAACAATTAATTTTTTAGATGTTACTTTTATATGTGTGTATGTAACAAGCTATTGAAATTCCCTATTATAGTAATGTTTTCTATCTTAAAAAATTTAAGACTTCCTTATTTAGAAAGTCCTAAACTTTTTATAAAGTAGTATAGATAACTATGAATATTAAATTTTGCTTTACGTTGAGAAAACCGGTTTGACCTGGCGGTTGAACCACCAACCCAATGACTCGGTGTCTTTGAGTCAATTAAAAAACCGGTTTTTAAAACATTGAGATAGAGTGCTAGTTTATTTATACTAAAGTCAAATTTAAGCAAATATTATTTTAAGCAATGGCTGAATGGTATCAGTTTAGATGGGCTAAAGTAAAATCACTAAAACTAATAAGCCGTTCTTCTTCCTCATATTGAAAAATCATGAGAGAGAAAGAAAAAGAGGAAATTTGGCAGGAAGTGCAACCTAGGAAAAACAAAACCAGGCAATCTTTTATTGGCGAGTGTATTAAGGATACCACGAAGTTTTACGTCTCTAACCTCCCTAATGGGTGCATCCCCGGGGATGTTAAGAAGGTTTTTGGGGAATTTGGGGACATTGTGGGAACTTACATCGCTAGGAAAAAGGACAAGGAAGGGAATAGGTTTGGTTTCGTTTCGTTTAGAAGGGTGAGGAATGTGTTCGAGTTGGAGAGGTGTTTGAACGGAATTAAAATGGGGTCATATCGTCTGAAGGTTAATGTGGCGAAGTTCGCTGTGGAAAATCAAGGAATGTGGGAAAAGGAGGTGAAAGCCAATAGGAGTTTTGAAAAGAAGAAGGATGGTAGAAATATGCAGCATGAGACGAGACCCAAGGTGTCTCAGACGGTGGGAGGTTTATCATTTAGAGAAATTCTTGATGGTAAAAAAAGGAACATTGTTTCATCCGAGGCGGATAATCATGCAAAATCCTTATCTATTCCTGAGAATACGTGCGCGTTTCCAAAGGTTCTCGGGATTGCATTGGTTGGCAGAGCGATAGATGTGAAAACGCTTGTTGCGATGGATAGGATTCTGGGTGATTGTGGTTTAGCGGGTGTGGAGATTATCTATATGGGAGGATTGTCTCTTCTCCTTAAATTTGAGAATTATGAGGAGGCGGCGGAGTTTGTAGCTAGGGTCGACGTGTGGTCTAGGTGGTTTTCAACGCTGGTTACCTGGAAGGGCCAATCCTTGCCGTTCGAAAGGATTGCTTGGATCAAGATTATGGGTGTGCCAATTAATATCGCGGTGAATGGAGTGTTCAACAATATTGCTGGTTTATTCGGGAAGGTTGTGCATGCGGCCCAAGTGAGTTTGGATGAGTGGAATATTTCTGTCGTCCGTGTTGGTATTCTGGTGGGGCATGGAGAAATGATCTCTGAACATGTGAGCCTGAATTGGAGAGATAAGTCATTCAGGGCCTGGGTGTCCGAAGACCCTAGAGAATGGGATCCGGAGTGCATCGGAGTCGTTAAAGGAGGTGATGTCAATAAGCCTGTTGCTGATTTGGAGAACGAAGATCTGCGTTGGTCCGGTCATCATCCAAGGAAAGGGGCTGCTAACGGTGAGGAGGAAGTTGAAAAGGTAGAGGATACATTGGAAGAAGGGGAACTTAGGGAAGAGGGAGTATTAAATTCTGGCGGCAAGCATCCTGTTGGTGGGGAGTCTCAACAGTCCCATGCTTGCATGGATCCCCTTCCCAAGGAAGATACTTATGGTCCTTATTCTTTTTGTTTCAAGTTAAAGGGTAGTGGAAAGAGGGCTAAAACGAATTGTGGGCCTCTGAGACATAAAAATAAGCCCAAGCAATGTCTTAGTGATGAAAGAGTTAGGCCCAAAAAAAGATCTAGAAATGATTTGGACGACCCGTTTGACCTTAACAGACTCTTAGGGATTGATGGTGTCTCGTCATCTCTGGAGGATTCTTCTGAGCACAAGGAGAGTAGTGGTGGTGATGGTGCCTCCTCCGTAGGGCCTGATCTTGATGATAGAGAGCATGAAGTGTGCTTTGATGGTGATGTTGCGTTGGGTTCGAATCAATTGCTGGACCAAGTTGTGGAAGGGGTTGTCGATGAGGATATCGTGGTGGCTAATGAGGTGAAGGCTACTGTGGAAGTTGGGGCGGCGGTAGGAGTTCGGTTGGTTGATCACTTGGATTTGGTTCATGAAGCTATGGCTTCCGAAGGTACTAATGTGGTTTCCTCATGAATTTTTTATCCTTCAATGTTAGAGGTATTGGGGGTTTGGTGAAAGGCCCGTGGGTTGGTAATATTAGGAAGAAGGAAGGTATCAATTTTGTGGCTCTCCAAGAATCCAAGATGTCTCGTGTTTGTGAGGTTTATCTTAAACCGTTTTGGGGAGGTAGAAGCTTTGCGATGGATTATGTAGGTTCGGTGGGCAACGCAGGTGGGGTGATTAGTTTGTGGGACCCGGCTGTGTTTGAGGTGATGGAGTGTGTTAAAGACCCGAACTTCCTGCTGGTGAGAGGCAAGATAAAAGGTAGTGGGGAGTTATTGAACGTGATGAATGTTTACGCTCCTCAAAGTTCTTCGGCTAAATCCCATTTGTGGACCAAGATTGTTAGCGTGGCGAATAGATTCAATGGTAAGTGGATGGTTGTGGGGGATTTCAACGTGGTTAGGTTTCCGGAAGAAAGGAGAAATTCGGTGTTTAAAGCGGGCTGCGTTAGGGTTTTTAATGAGTTTATTCATAATATGGGCTTTAAGGAATTTAGTATGAAGGGGAGACAATTCACGTGTTTTAGAGATAACGGAAGGAAATTAAGCAAATTGGATATAATGTTGGTGTGTCCGGAGTTATTCGATAAATGGCCTGAAGCTTGTTTGAGAGTTATCTCTGGTCCTCACTCGGATCACAGCCCGTTGATCCTTATTATGAAGTCGGTCGATTTTGGGCCTCGTCCTTTTAGATTTTTCAACTCTTGGTTGTCTAAACCTGATCTCGAGGAAGTTGTGAAGGAAGCTTTGTTATTAGAAACTGATGGTGAATGTCCTGATAAAATGCTCACCAAGAAGTTTGCTAATATTAGAGATCGGGTGAGAAAGTGGAGAGACGAAATGATCAAAAGGGAAGGAGAGGAAGAAGCGGCAGCTCTTGCCGAGTTGGAAGTGTTGGAATGTGAGCTGGAAAATAGGGAGCTTGAGGAAGAGGAAGAATGGACCTTGGGAGAGTGCAAGAAGGTCATTAAATCTGTGGGAATGAGAAAAGGTTTGGATCTTAAACAGAGAGCTCGATCGAAATGGGCAGTGGATGGGGACGAAAACTCGAAGTACTTTCATGGCTTGGTGAATAGTCGTATTGCATCTAATCATGTTCCCGGTCTAAATGTTGATGGTACTTGGGTCGAGAAACCGAACTTTGTTAAAAGAGAAATCCTTAAGTTCTTTAAATCTAGGTTCACTGAGGATTATGTTGACCGTCCAAGTCTCGAATGCGATAATATTAAGAAGCTTTCAGAAGTGGATAGGTATTCGTTGATCCTTCCTTTCTCGATGGATGAGATTAAGAGTGCTATTTTCAGTTGTGGGGAAGATAGGGCTCCGGGTCCGGATGGAATGAGCTTTAAATTCATAAAACATTTCTGGTCTTTGTTGGAGAATGACTTCAAAAAGATTTTTGACATGTTCTTCGTGAATGGGGAGATTAGTAAGGGGTGTGGTTCCTCTTTTATAACGCTAATTCCTAAAGTGAAAGACCCGGTGATTCTCAATGACTATCGGCCTATCACTTTGGTTGGGGTTATCAATAAATCCATTTCTAAGGTGCTAGCGGAGAGACTGAAAAGGGTGGTGGGTTCGGTGATTTCGGATTCTCACTCGGCTTTTGTTAGCGAGAAGTCTATTCTTGATGGTACACTTATCGTCAATGAAGTGGTGTCGCGGTGTAAGAGATCTATGAAGCAGGCCTTTATGTTTAATATTGATTTTGAAAAAGCCTATGATAACGTCAATTGGCTTTTCTTGATCGATATGATGAGGAAAATGGGTTTTCCGGAGGAGTGGTGTGGATGGATTATGGGGATTCTTCGCTCGGCGAGGTCTTCGGTGCTAGTGAATGGGTCCCCAACCTTCGAGTTCCAGTGTAGTAAAGGTATGAGACAAGGGGATCCGATCTCCCCTTTCTTGTTCATTATCGTGATGGAAGGCTTGTCTTGTATGATCGAGAAAGCTAGGATGGTTGGGATGATTGATGGTATTCGGCTGCCATATGGGGAAGTGGTGTTATCTCATCTTTTTTTCGCGGACGATGCAATTATTTTGGGAGAGTGGTCTAAGGTTAGCATCTTTAATGTCGTGAGGATGTTGAGATGTTTCTATATTTGTTCCGGGTTGAAGATAAACTTGGAGAAATCCAATATTTTCGGAATCGGTGTTAACTCGGTGGAAGTGGCGGAGATGGTTAACGTTATCGGGTGCAAGATGGGGGCGCTGCCTTTCACATATTTAGGTCTTATGGTCGGGGCCAATATGAACCGCGTGAGTAGTTGGAGGAAGGTGTACGAGATTTTTGAGAAACGTCTCTCGAAATGGAAGGCCTCTTCGCTATCTATTGGGGGGAGGATTACCCTTATCAAGTCTGTTTTAGAAAGTCTCCCGAACTATTATTTTTCCCTTTACAAAGCTCCGAAGAAAGTCATTGGAGATCTTGAATCTCTCATCAGAAGATTTTTGTGGGGAGGTTCTGCAACGTGTAGGAAGATGCATTGGATAGCGTGGGACAAGGTAGCATTGCCAAAAGATAAAGGAGGTTTGGGTTTATGTAAAATTCAGACGACCAACATTGCTCTTCTCGCCAAATGGGGATGGAGATTCAAGAATGAAAAGGGTAGTCTTTGGAAGAAGGTGGTCGAAGCCATTCATGCGAGCAATAGAAGTTGGGATTTTATTCGGTTAGTAGTAAATGGGGTGTTTGGAGGAACATAGTTAATTCGATGTCTAGGACTATGGTTCAAGGAGTCCCGGCGCGAGTATGTTTAAAGGCATTATTGGTGATGGGGCTGATATCTCTTTTGGTTAGACCCGTGCGTCGGACCGCCTTTGAAAGAGATGTTTCCGGCCCGCTTTGGCGCTTGAAAAGTTAAGAAGTGTAAAGTGAAGGATCGGGTGGGTTTTTCGAGGGAGGTCGTTGCTTAACGGAAATGGAAACGTAGGTTGAATGGTCCGGAAGAGCAGGAGCACTGGGTCTTCAATAAGTTAATTATCGAGTCCGAGATTGAGCTCTCTGGTCGCGTGGATAGATGGTGTTGGCTCGCTAACAAGGACGGGAAATTTTCGTGGCGAGGTTAAGAAGTATTTAAGGTCCGGGCTGGAGGTTAGTGGTAATATGGTGTTGAATTGGTGTAAGTGGGTCCCCATCAAGTGCAACGTCTTCGCTTGGAGGGTCGCTTAGGTGGAATTCCTACCTTGGTTTCTTTGAGGAATAGGCAGTGCGTGTTGTGGACTTAAGTTGCCGTTTCAGTAATCACGGGACGAATCGATAGAACACCTTTTACTTCGCATTGTGGCGCTGTCTTATGGCAAGGCATCGCCAGCTGGTGCAAGATTCATAACATATTTGTTTTCTCCTTTGGTGATATTATTGAGCTTCACAATTTCGTGGGGTTAAAAGGCATAGCTAAAGAGGCTTTCCAAGGTATTGTGTTTATCGGCTGCTAGTCGTTGTGGAAGGCGAGGAACGAGCTTCGGTTCTCTAACAAGTCGGTGCGCGTTAGTGACATTCTGAGTGAGGTCAAGGCGGTCGGGTATTTATGGTTCTCGAATAGAGGTAGGATTAAATCTTTGTCATGGAAGAATTGGTGTAAATTTTCTTTATGTAAGTTTGTAGCTTGTGGGGGGCCCCGTTTTGGGGTCGCCTTTGTTGGTTAATGAAATTCATTGTTCAAAAAAAAATGATCATAAATGCGTTCTGTTTGTATTTATTATATGGATAAAAGAAAAGCATTTAAATTAGTGGGCAATTACATATATTTTTTACTAAAATTTATATATTTGTATATATACTAAAAACATATTTAACATACATTGTACATCCAACTTTTATTTTGCGGAAATATGCAAATATGCAGATATAAAAACTTGTCTTGAAGAACCCGTTCAAAAAAATGGGTCTTAAAGAACCACTTAGACATGAACCGGTTAAAACTTGTCATGTTTGACCACCCCGCATTGAACCGGACCAAGATGGGCCCCTTCTTTTATAGTCACGCCTCTCGTTTTATGGATATTGTATTATCTAACAGTCATTATTTATGAGAAAATAAACTCAAGTTGCAATTATCCATGTGTTCTAACAATCTACAAACAGCTGATACGAGAAAATAAAATATAAAATGTTCAATCTATTTAAACCCATTTGTTTACATTTCTTACATGTACACTAGTTACTACATTAAGGAGACAAATTGTTTAATGTTCAAAATCACCAAAGGGACAGAACCTCTTTTGTTGTAAGGTGCCAACTGAAAAAAACAGATCGAGAACTTATATTAGCAAGGTGCACATACATTTTTTTTGGGAGATGATATGTACACGGAGGTTTTTTATAGGTACACAACAAATTATTGGTAACTGACTAAACTACCCCTACATGATTTATCCGTTTCTTTCTCCACACTAGTTGGGCTCACTGCACTAAACCATTATGCACCTTTCTCCTTTTCCCTTCAACTACTGGACGCCAGCGACTTCACCACCTCTGCTCAATTCTGTCATTAAGATTTAATCAATTGGCGCCTTCATTGTTTACAATAATCGTTCGAACCATGCGAACTGATCTCATCATGCCCGTTGACCATTGCCCATGTACAGACTTAAAGCTCCTTGCTTCAGCTTCCTACTTCCCCTGAGACCCTAAGTAGTATTACAGATGTGAGTACCACAACCAGTGTCATATACTAAGGATGTATTAGGAAAAGAGTAGAGTTCTATAGTGAAAATACCTGAAGAACTAGCTGCAAGAAAGCGGTTTCTTTTCATTAACTCGGCGAGATACTGGGGACAATTCCTTCTCCAATGTCCTGTCTCACCAACCGGTGACAGGTAGCGTACTTCGCTGGATTATCCTTCTTGGGTGGTGGAGGAATCTTGGGTTTGGAGGTAGAAGCATTGTATGGCTTATACTCAGTGGCATAACCAAACTCGCTGTTTCCATTTCCACGATTCCCCTTAGCAGCCTTAAACAATTTATTCTTCTTTTGTTTTTTCTGGACCTTACCACCACGCACATGATGGAGTGCAGATGCAACATCATTCTTTGGCAACGTCTTCTTATGTTGCTTAAGCATAACATGTAGTTCATTCACAGTCTTCCCCATGTTGTGCATATTAAAGTTCTGCACAAACGTAATGTACTCTTTAGAGAGACCTATTAGGATCAAACTAACTCCATAGTTCAGAGTAACTGGGTGACCAAGACGTTCCAAATTGTCAATGTAGCTCTTCATCTTTAGAAAATACGAGCTAACCGATTGACCCTCTTCCTGCTTGCAAGCGTGAAATTCACATGCAGTTTGTAGAAGCTTTTATTCTACTTGTTGGGAGAACATAGACTTCAACTCCTGAAGCATGTCATAAGCACCAAGATGAGTTAGATTTCATTGGATCTCTAACTCCATGGTCATGAGCATGAAGGAAACTATATCCTTTGAGCCTTTGACCCAAGCAGTGTGAGCTGCAAGAGCCTCGGAAGGGATAGGGTGGCCAGGAGTAGGAACAGGTGATGCAGGTATAGGATGCTCCAAATAAGTTTTCTTATCTTCAGCTGATAGTATAATGCGAAGCTGGCGATACCAATCAATGAAGTTAGGTTCAATGAGTTTTTGTTTCTCAAAGAAACTCCTTAGTACCAACTGCTTCCTCGATGAAGTAGTCATCTACAATTTTGAAAATTTCAAATAATTAGTATTTTCGATAAATACATTCTTAAAAGAATTAACTACCCAATTAATTACTAATAAGACTAAGATCCATCTTGCACTCCCACTTAATTACCGTGAGGTCCGACCAAATGCGTAAAAAATAGGACAAGAGGTGTTTAACGGCGTTAATTGCATAATGCAACTCTTAGACTTTATGAGACTGTTTAAGACATTAGTATCAAGTAATAATTTCAAAAGCATATTTAGTTCTCATCTTATGCCTCGGGTTCAAGGTCTTACCAAGCCAACTCGAGATAAGTCAACCAAGTATGAACGTGTAAAAATAATCTGAGGTCTGACCAAAGCGAAATAATTACCATGGGTTAGAAAGGCCCTTAGGTCTGACCAGAGAAGTCAATCCAAATGCACGTGTTCATAGTTGGATGGCAAAGAATTAAAATTAACAAATAGGTATGCACATATAAATGTGGTAATTACAAAGAAGCATGCAAAAAAACTTTGTAACACTAACTTTTAAAACTTTTGGTAATGACACTGTAGTGATCATTATGGTTTATGGTAGCTCCAATCGAACGCACAGGGAAGCAGAGGATCAGGTAAGTCGAAGCAATAACCTAGACATCCTTTCGGTGTGACTATTCGCACCTCTTTAAACCCCCTTTATAGTTTGTTCTAGTGGGTGAGCCGTACATCCCAAGTGTCCATAGCGTATAGTTTTTAAATTCATGAAAACGTGTTTCAATATTTAGGTCACTTTATTTTACAAAAACGATTTTCCACGAATCAAATAGCAGGTCACAATTTGAGCATGATATTTATGCATGTAAATAAAGACCAATATTAATGTTATGGTTACGATATGTATTATTCCATATTACATACAATTAGGTGTCAAAGCAAATAACGATAATGCACATAATGGAATCACAAACATATAAGCATAAACATCAATATAAAACACATATTGTTCCGAGTTCTCTTGCAAGTCTTCCCCAAACGGAGAGCCATAAGACCGTCACTAGGATACAATACCTAGATCGCCCCATACATCGCAAAAAGCAATTGAGTGGGTCTTGTGGCCGGAAAACACATAAAAGCATGGCAATCTCAATTAACAAGTAATTTTGCTATTTTATGTATTTAATAAACAATATGTAATTCTAATTATCAATATAATTCTAAATAACAATTAATGAATTCTAATTAACATTTAATTCTAATTAACAAGTAATTCTAATTAACAAATTTAATTCCAATTAACAAATTAATTCTAATTAACAATTTAATTTAATTTGTGTGTGACTTGTTATTTTTTATTAATAATTGACAAGTATTGCATATAGTTGTCAAAACAAAAATAAAATGAATAACTAAGTTAGTTTCATGCAGCCTTTTAAACATGTTTATTAAAAAGAAACGTGTAACCCATAATCGCAAAAATGAGTTGACTCATGATGCCACTGTTAGGATTTTAGAACTATGTTAGCCAAGTAACGCATACGAGTACGCAGTGGAATTGGATCTAGTTAAGCAATTAGGTTAAACACGTATTTAATAAACAATAACGTGAAGGTAAATAAGGAAACTAACCTTTCGTGGCAATTGAACTTAAGTTAAAGAACAAGAAAACCAAACGAAACCCCAGGTATCTAACGTAGATACCTCTATGAGTATCACACACAATCAACACTTGAAAACCAAACGAAACCCCAGGTATCTAACGTAGATACCGTATACGTTCGATAATGAGCTAGTCGAGAACGTATAAAACCCAATCAACACTTGAATTGACACTTGAATATCACGAACAATAAAACCCAAGAACTCTTTCTCCTTTAACTGTCCGAGATCAGAAAATCAACAAGAAGCTGGTACGCTTCTTTACCCGATATCAGATAAAACCTATCCGATATCCTCCTTGTGATATATTTTGTTGATTGATTTTGCATAATTTAATTATGAGGTTATTAATGGGTTGTTAATGGAACCAACGAGAAGTTAACAATTACATCCAACTTCTAATGTGAATCTAATTTTGTGTTGTGGTTAGATTCCAATGACTAGCTTTTACCCTATAGTTGGTTATATTCATGATACTAATATAGTCTTAATGTGATTTGTACCGTGGAAATAATTTTAGTTCTATATGAGCTTAATGATGAATTTGTTGTTACAGCTTTGACACCTAATGCTATTACCAACTGTGTTTTTGGCATTGAACCTCTAAATGGAACTAATTTTTCATCGTAGAAAGAGCAAGTGAAAATTTCCCTCGGCATAACGGATTTGGACTATGCATTAAGGTTCGACAAACCTAATCCTCTAACGCCAATAGCACGCCGAACGTAAGAGGACTTATGAAATATGGGAAAAGTCGAATCGCATGTCCCTAATGATAATGAAGAACTCTATTTCGGTAGCTATTCGAGGAGCCATTCCGGACTCCGAGAATGCTAAACAGTACTTAAAATCGGTTGAGGAACAATTTAAGGGCTCGTCTAAAGCTAATGCGAGTACTCTTATTCTCAAAATGCTCACCATGAAATATGATGGTCTTAGTGGGGGTTCGTGAGCATATCATGATGATGAATGACATGGCCTCTAAATTAAAGGGCATGGACATGGAAATATTTGAAGGTTTTCTCGTTCATTTCATAATGACATCTCTCCCTGCTCAGTTTGGTCATTTTAAGATCAACTATAACACGCAAAAGGAGAAATGGAAAATGAGCGAGTTAATGGCCATGTGTGTCCAAGAGGAGGAAAGGCTTAAAATTGAAAAGCCGGATACTGCTTACCTTACTACCACTAAAGGCTACAAAAATAAAATTTTAAAGGTAACAAAGGTTCTAAATGGGAAAAAGGACTTTCTGACAAGGCAAGTTCAAGTAATGGCAAGGAATCAAGCCCTAAATGTCGATTCTGTAAGAATCCTGGCCATTTCCAAAAGGAATGCCCAAAGTTTCGAGAATGGTTAGATAAGAAAGGTTCGTTATTTTCTTATGTCACTTATTAAAGTTTTTTCATTGATGTCCCTTCAAACACTTATTGGATTGATAGTGGTTCCATGGTACATATAACAAATTCATTGCAGGGATTCCTTTCAAAGAGGGTGCGACAAAAGGGGAAAGAACCATTAGAGTTGGCGACGGGTATGAGATACATGTTGAAGCCGTAGGAACTCTTAGATTAATTTTAAAGAGTGGTTTCAATATGTACTTAAAAGATACACTTTATGTCCCATCCATTACTCGGAACCTTATTTCTGTTCCTAAGTTACTTTTTCATGATTATGAATTTATTTTTGGATATTATGGTTTGAAAGTGTATTTTAATTCCCGTCTTGTTGGCACTGGTTCATTAGAAAATAACCTCATTAAATTGCAATTAGATAGCAACTTTGAAAAATCCTTATTATCAATGGATGTCAATGTCATTAGTAATGGAAAAAGAAAACATTTAGATGAAGAAAGTTCCTCGAGATTGTGGCATAAACGTCTTGGTCACATATCTAAAGATAGAATGCAACGTCTTGTAAGAGAAGGAATTCTTCATCATCTAGATTTTTCTGATTTTAATCAATGTGTTGAATGTATTAAAGGGAAATTTGTTAAAATTATTAAGAATGGATCCACAAGAAGTAAAGATCTTCTTGAGATTATACATACAGATATTTGTGGACCGTTTATAAATGGCATAGGTGGCCATAAGTCTTTTATTACGTTTATTGATGATTATTCTTGTTACACTTATGTTTACTTGATAAAAGAAAAATATGAATCTCTTGATGTATTTAAATCTTTAAAGCGGAAGTTGAAAATCAACTAAACCGTAATATCAAAATAGTGAGATCAGATAGGGGCAGAGAGTATTATGGTAAACACTATGATCTTGGTCAAAGCCCCAGGCCATTTGCTTTATTTTGTCAGGAAAATGGAATTGTTAATCAGTTTACTATGCCTTATACACCACAACAAAATGGTGTTGCGGAAAGGCGAAATCGTACTCTTATGGATATGGTGCGAAGTATGATTTGCAATTCTAGTCTTTTAGAGTTTTTGTGGACTGAGGCATTGAAAGCAGCAACTCATATACTTAATAGGGTACCTTCTAATTCTGTCCCTAAAACGCCGTTTGAGCTTTGGACTGGAAGGATACCTAGCTTAAGTCACTTTAAAGTATGGGGGTTTTCCAGCTGAAGCAAAGAATTTTAATCCTCAGATTAAGAAACTTGACTCTAGAACCATTAGTTGTTATTTTGTTGGATACCCTGAAAGGTCTAAAGGGTATCGGTTCTATTGCCCTAATCATACCACTAGAATTGTCGAAACGAGGGATGCTGAATTTATTGAACATGATGAAATCAGTGGGAGTGGTGAAAGAAGCATTGACCTAAAGGAAAGTTTAATGGATGCTCCTAATCATGAGACATCGATACCATTATATACAGAAAGCACAACAGTCTTACCTTCAGATGAGGTTGTTGATATTCCTATAGTCAATGCACCACCACATGATCAAAACAAATGCACCTATTGATCAGCAACCATTAAGAAGGTCTGAAAGGACCAGAAGACCTGTTGTTCATGATGACTTTGTGACCTATCTAAATGAGGATGATTATGACTTGAGTAAAGTTGATGATCCCATATTCTATAAAGAAGCCCTTAATAGTAACCAATCAACTCAATGGCTTGATGCCATGAATGATGAGTTGAAATCAATGCAAATTAATGATGTTTGGGAACTTACAGAATTACCAAATGGCGTAAAACCCGTTGGTTGTAAGTGGGTCTATAAAACCAAATTAGATCCGAATGGAAACATCGAAAGATATAAAGCACGTTTGGTTGCTAAAGGCTACACCCAAAAGGAAGGGATAGACTACAACGAGACATTTTCTCCTGTTTTGAGAAAGGACTCCTTAAGAATAGTCATGGCATTAGTAGCTCATTTTGATTTAGAGCTACATCAAATGGATGTTAAAACTGCATTCCTTAATGGTGACTTGCATGAAGATGTCTATATGACACAACTAGAAGGTGTTGTGGTTGAAGGCAAAGAACATATGGTTTGCAAGTTAAAGAGGTCCATATATGGGTTAAAGCAGGCTTCTCGACAATGGTATTTGAAATTTCATAAAGTTATGAGTAAATTTCAGTTCAAGAAAAATGCAGTGGATCAATGCGTATACCTTAAGATCAGTGGGAGTAAATTTGTCATACTTGTGTTATATGTCGATGACATTATTCTAGCAAGTAATGACTTAAATATGTTGTTTGAGACTAAAAGATTTCTTTCAGAAAATTTTGAAATGAAAGATCTCGGGGAAGCCTCTTATGTGATTGGCATTGAAATATACCGAGATAGGTCTCGTGGGATATTAGGCTTGTCCCAAAGGGCTTATATTGACAAAGTTCTTAAAAAATACAACATGCAAAATTGCTCTCCAACTGTCGCCCCTGTTGTTAAGGGTGACACTTTTGGTACATATCAGTGTCCTAAACAATGAGTTGGAACAAGCGGAAATGAGGCTTATACCTTATGCTTCTGTAGTTGGAAGCCTTAATTATGCTCAAGTATGTACACGCCCCGATATTGCATACATTACGGGTATGCTTGGACGTTATCAGTCCAATCCGGGAATGAAGCATTGGAAAGCAGCTAAAAAGGTTTTGCGATATCTTCAAGGGACTAAGAACTTAATGTTGACTTATCGAAATACGGAAAACCTAGAAGTCATAGGTTACTCAGATTCCGATTTTGCTAAGTGTAAGGACTCTTCAAGATCCACATCAGGGTACATCTTTATGCTTTCAGGAGGTCCTATATCATGGAGGAGTCGTAAGCAAGAACTCACTAAAACTTCTACTATGATGGCTGAATATGTTGCATGTTATCACGCAGCTAGTCACGCCATATTATTGAGAAATCTGATTTCTGGACTAAAGGTAGTTGACTCTATTTCAAGACCCCTCAGACTATATTGTGATAATAGTTCAGCTGTTAGATTTTCAAACAACACTAGTTCTACTGGAGCTGGTTTATATCTCGAGACTAAGTATTTATATGTTCGAGAGAAGGTTAAAGACAATAGCATTGTCATAGAGTATATTAGCACTCATGACATGTTGGCGGATCCGCTTACTAAAGGTTTACCACCCAAGCTCTTTTTAGAGCATGTTGCCGGAATGGGTTAATGTGATAGCCAAATTTAAGGATTTTTTTTCACATTATGTTGAAGTTTGTTATTCTCTAGTTTGCGCACATTATATTGAGATCTTATGAGCAAACAATTATTTTGGATCATTTTGAATGGAATTATATTATTACCATTTTTGTATTTTCCATTCATATACATTATGGATTATGATCATGATCATGTAGAAAAGCTAATAGTATAATTAGTCGGGGTCCCGTGTTAATAGCGATGCTAGTGACTATGTTAGTTTGCGTTAGTGATTCTATATGGTTATGATAATGTTATGAAATCAAGTTGGCCAATCTAATGCCGTACAAAATGTAAATAGGAATAAGGCCAAGTGGGAGAATGTTAGCATATTCCATATAATGTGGCCTTAATCTATTTACGTCAAATATCATTGTACATTATGTAGGTTGATTTATTTAGGTAATAATTAATTGATTACCATAATGTGGCTCCTAATCTTGATGGGAGATTTGACTAAATAAGGATTATATTATGCATTATAATCTTTACCCTAAATGGAGTTGATCCCTACACAATCTCTCACTATAAGTAGGGGATTAGTTCCACCCCATCATACACACAAAAAATTACCATCATCTTGTGAGAGGATTTGGTAGAAGATCAAATTTCCACCTGATGCTCTATGGCCTTCTCTACTCTCAATTCAAGTAAGTCTCCGTTTTATATTTATCGTTTTGACTCTTCACGTTAAGTTATACATGATTATTGGGAATAAGTTTAATACATAAAGTTAAAATGCTGAGAAAAATTTGATTCAAAAAATATTGTATAACTGTTGATTTAGTCTTTGTATGCAAAAAAGAAGGGTTTTTTTTTAATCATATGGAATGATTGAAGGAGAAGACTGAAAGTTGTAAATAGTATCGAATTGTTTAAGTACAAGTATTTCTAATCATACATGAAATAGTTCAAGTATACCTATCATACTTTGATATAACTGGATATATAATATCTTATGCGTCTACTGCATATGTGGTTGTTTGATAGCTGCATTTAGTGGAGTTTATAGCTAGTATAGCTGCTAGAGATACTTGAAGTGAAATTGAGAAATGGTTGCGAAAAGCGGTTACGTTTGATATTAATTCATCTCGAGTCTCAAGAGTGTGTTAAGTGTTTTGCATATGTTGCTTAGGACTTTATCAAGTATTTTGTTGTTTCCGTCCCTTTCCCCCAAAACTTGCTTTCCTTAATTTCATATACAGTGTTAAAATACATCATCTCCATATGAAATGAGCACTGAGCATTCATGTGGATACAACTTTTTGACACAAGTCGTAAACGAATACCCGGAACATATACTCGCATTCACTAGCCCAATCAAATACATACAATTACAGTTGACCTGATGAATACCTATAAAACCATACTTTAACCATATTACAGATAATTTGACTTGTATTAGCCAAATAAATGACACAAATGACTTTACAACAAGTCCAAGAACCATCTAAGCTAGGCTTGCACCGTGTGTAAAATTGTAACTCAACTTGAACAATGGAACAATTAGAATACAAACTTTGCACAAGATGCTTACATTCATAATGTTTAAAGGGTGTTTGATTGTGGGTTTTAGAATGTAACAAATGCTTTGTAAGTTACTCCATACAATATTATGATCCATTATCCAAAACATCTGTAGAACATATTGTATACTTCTTTTTGGTGTTAATGTTGTTTGCTTCTTGACATAAACAGTTGTAATTGTCTCGCGTCTCTCCCTCTCACCCACTGCCCATTAAGAATATGTTGAAATATGAGAACATGTCTGTGTGTAAACATATGTAGATGATCAAATGTAAGTATACATTTTTATTATATAGTTTTCAATAAAAGTTATGTCTATTGTTTTAAAAGTAATAAAAAATCAAATTGCTAATCTTATGGTCAATATTTCAGAATATAGTCTTTAATCTTCCAAAAAGCGAAAGGTTCAGAACTAGTAAGAATTGCGAATACTGATCGAAGAAGCTGGTAGTACTTAATCAGGATGGTAAATCCTATTCAGCAACATAGTATTAACATCAACCTGATTGAACCATATACACGTTATTGGATTTATGCTAGAAAGATTTCTTATCTTTGACCTATGTGGCACTGACAATATGTAACAAGTTTTGAAATCTAAACTTTCAAAAGTTCCATAGACACAAGTCAACAACTTTGTTGCCCCAATGAACAATTAGTACATTGTTTTATTTTGTATGTCATGAAACTTTTCATATATTTACTCTAGTTATTTACTACATAAAAAGACAAATTGTTTAGCGTTCAAAATCACCAAAGGGAACTAAGAACATCTTTTATTGTTATAACATAAAGGTCATGTTTGACAACAACTTTTTGGAAGCGTTTAGGAGCGACAATCAGTAAAAAATTACTTTGTATTTTCTTGGTACAATAATATTAGTTGTAGTAAAGGTGTACACAAAAAAACAGATTGAAAACCTACATAAGTAACATGCACATTTTGTTTTAAGGGCTAATTGTGGCAATACATCTTTTGCTCAAGGTGTCAAAACTTTGTAGGAAAAAAGTTGGGGTATCTTTTAAATAGACCTTGAGACTTGCGACTTTTTTCTTCCAATCAAGGAGCGCCAAGTGTCCTTCAACTTTTCAGAACCCAATAATTGAAAGTTGCTTTTCGTACCTATGGTTTTTAATCGACTTAAATCCAGCGAATTTTTAAGATTCGAGCGAAAAAATTTTTTTTTGGTTATTTTCGAGGAAAAAGTAAAACTTTGGAAACTATTATTTTATTCTTTTAGCCCCTTCCCAATGCTGAGCGACTTAAGCGAATTAATTTGAGCCCCTTTTTAAAATTTGTACTAAAATATTTTTTACTTAAGCTTATTCCCTTTCTTTTTCAGCTCTTTTTCATATGACATATCCATTACAAAATACTCCCACAAGCAAAGATCTATCCATCTTCTCTAAACCCTGCTATTGGAGATTGGAGATGTGCCATGGGACTTTAATTTTCTGATTAAAAGAGCTTTTTTGCTTAACTTTTTGGTGGTTGGTGTAGGAAATATCTCTTCAAGGAGGCAGATCTCAAAGTTGTTTGAGAGAGATTCGTGCCCGTGCTCAAGATGTAGAGGACAAAAAGAAAGGTATCAAGATTAAGAAAGAAGATTGGCAAAAGCTCCATCTCCATATTGCTTGCATAATTTCCCGACGGCTGCTGGTCTGGCTTCCTCAGCTGCCGGTCTTGCTTGTCTAGGTACAAGTTTTATACTTTATTCTTCAGTCACATTAAATAATCTTATTACTATCAAAAGTTTTAATCTTTGGGAACAACGTTACTATCATAAGATTGAACCTTGTTATTGTTATAAAGCAAGAAATCGAAATCAGTTAAACTCATGATAAGAGCTTATTAGATTATTCACTTATTTGTGGGAAAAAAAAGCAATTTAGCTACAAAGTGAGGCTTATTGATTATGCATTAGCTCTTAAGCTTAATTAAGGGGGTGCTGATTTTAGCTTATTTAAAAATTCAAAAAGCCAATAAGCTCATCTTTTAGTAGCTTATGAGCTTATTTAACCTTAGAAGCTCAAGTTTATAAGCTCATAAGTCATAACCCCATAAATAAGTTAAAACAAACTCCCCTAAGTTTACTTAAATAGGCAAAGACATCTTAATAGTTGAGTGTCTGTTGGTTATTAGTTTGCTTAAATATGCTGATAATATGGCATTTAAATAAGTTGGGAGACCTGTTGTTCTATTACTGGAATGGGGTACATATGCCTTTCTTGATTAAATGATGCAGGTGGGCAGATACTAGATAGGCTTATCCTGTTGAAAAAACTAGAATATAAACAACATTGGACCAAATAAAAGACATCTTGCAGGCATAACTTTAAGAAAATTAGTGAAATAATACCTATAAATGGGAAGAGCCTGGCATCCGATATTTGATGTTCTTTAGGAAATGTAAGTGAAACCTGAAATAGCTTTGTATATATGACAAACTGTATTTAATGTGCCAACCACATGTTGGCCTCTTTTTTCATGTGTTCAAATGTTCATTATGCTTAAAAGGACCAAACATAATGTACCTAACAGTATAAGCATTGTCAGCAGTACAATACACCATTGAAACCTTGGTAAATAGTTGCCGCTTTTCTTCTAGTCTATCCTGACCAGCTCATACGATTTCTTTAGGTGTGGGCGATAGCAGATTCTAGACGGCAAGGCTATCTAGGTTTCAAAGAGTTTATTACAGCAATGCATGTAGTTTGTGTTTGCAATTTCTTTTATTTTTATTATAAAATCCATTATTTCTCCACGCATGACCTTTTATCTACCTTCATCTCAATGTATCATTATATTTGAAGCAGCAGGGCTACTATGAGCCTAAAAAGTAGAATTTGATCCTTTTCTAACAATTGTAAGTGTATTGTGTTTTTATGATTACCAAGTCCCAAGGCAGGACATATTAATACATGATAAACCCTAGAGAGTCATGGGCTTGAGCCCGTTCATAGGATAAGGGCCGAATACAAATACAATAATACTAACACACCCCCGCAGTTTGAGCGGGAGGACACCGAACACTCACTCTGTCGCGAAATTCTTCAAATAAAGCAGAAGGTAATCCCTTAGTGAAGATATCCAAGAACCGGTAGCGAGAAGGCACGTGAAGGACTCGCCCGACCTGCAGCTACCAAATCCCGAACAAAATGGATGTCAATCTCAATATGCTTGGTTCGTTGATGCTGAACCGGGTTCGAGGACATGTAGACAGCACTAACATTATCGCAGTATACAAGTGTTGCTGAAGATACCGGAGTATGAAGCTCTCGAAGAAGATTCCGCAACCAACATGTTTCAAAGAATCGTTGGCAACCCCACGATATTCGGCCTCAAAGATCGAACGAAAGAGTCGGCTGACGCTAGAGGACCATGAGAGCAAGTTGTTGCCAAGAAAAACACAATATCCGTGAGGTAGACCGCCGAGTAGTTGGGCAACCGCCCACATCAAAGAATATGCAACCAACAAAGTAGTAGAAGAAGAATACAACTGTAACCCGTAATCCAAAGTACCACGAATGTAGCGCAAAATCCGTTTGAGCGCAGAGAAATGGGGCTCTCGCGGATCATGCATATGAAGACACACTGCTGAACAAAGATAAGATATATCGACGAAAGTGAATGTAAGATATGAAGAGACCCTCGCAAGGCTCCGATATAATGTGGGATCGGATATCAAACTGCCATCATCACCCGTTAGACTCGTCAACCGGAGTCCGACCGAATTACAATCCGCCATGTGTGCACGCCAAGAATCTCAGAGCATACTTGCGCCGGAGACAAAAACATACCAGAAGTGTCACGTGTAACAGATATGCCCAAAAAGTAATTTAGTGATCCCAAATCTGTCATAGAGAACTCCTTATGAAGAGCTGCAATAATATGCTGAAGTAATCCATCGAAGAAGCAGTAAGTACAATATCATCGACATATAATAAAAGATAAGAAGTATCAGTCCCATGATGATAAATAAACAAGGAGGTGTCACAATGACTATGTATAAAGCCAATCCCAAGAGCATATGTAGCAAAACGCTGAAACCAAGCCCGAGGAGCTTGTTTAAACCCATAGAGAGATCTGCGTAACAAACATACATAATCCGGGTGCTCTCAGTATCACGGAAACCGCAGTGGTCGATGCATGTAGACAGTCTCGAGATAAATCCCATGCAAAATGCATTCTTAACATCACGCTGGTGAATCGCCAATGTCTAAAAGCGGCCAAACCGAGGACAAGAGCGTATAGTGCCCGCTTCACAACCGGCTAAAGGTCTCATCAACATCAACCCCTTCTATCTGTGTCAGGTTGCCATTCGCGACAAGGCGAGCCTTAGAAGCGACCGAGTACCGCCACCAAGTACTTGTGGCGAAATAACCACATACAGCGAATAATGTTGGCATCCGCGGAACGAGGTACAAGAATCCAAGTTTTGTTTTTAATAAGAGCATTAAATTCATCATACATAGCATTTAACCAATTTGGATCATGAAAGGCAGCGTATGAACGGGTAAAGGGGAAATTGTAGACACATGACAAGCATAACGAGGATTGGGACGGTAGTCCCGACACGCAGAACGTGTAACCATGGGATGAACTGATGTCGTGGTTGGTGTAGGGTCGAGAATACAGAGGGGGTCTTGGGAAACGGAAATGGAGATGGGAGTCGCTGGTTGGGTAGGAGGGGTGGGCGGTGGTGGGGGAGAGAGGTGCTGGTGACGCCACAATGGGAGAAGGTGGAGGGTCTAGTATAGGTGAAATGGGGGGAGGAGGTGAGGTTGTTGGTGTAGGATCAGGCGGGGTTGGTTGTGTTGGTGGAATTGGGGTGAGTTTGATAATGTTGGAAATGAGGTTAGGTGAGTCATCTAAGAAGTCGTAGGATGGTTTCACAGTGGGTGTGGTGGTGCCAAAGGGAAAAACGGTCTCATCAAAGGTGACATGGCGAGATATAATGATTTTGTTTGTGTTTAGGTCTAAGCAACGATAGCCACGATGATTTGTGGCATGTCCCAAAAATATGGATGGTGTGGCTCGTGGTCCAAGTTTGTGGTTGGTATCTATATGAGGGTAACAAAGACACCCAAAGACACGTAAAATATCGTAGTCGGGTGGGGTGCCAAACATGCGGGTAAGGGGAATGTCATTATCAATGGCACGGGAGGGTAGGATATTTAAGAGGTAAACGGCCATGTTGAGGGCTTCGACCCGGTAGTTAGGGGGTAGGTGGGCTTGAAAAAGCAAGGTGCGGATAAGGTTGTTAATGGTACGAATCATGCGTTCAGATTTGCCATTTTGTTGGGAGGTGCGGGACAGAGAAACGGAATTGGATTCCATTGCTGTTAAATAATTTATGAAAGGTGTGGTTATCAAATTCACCACCATGGTCACACTGAAATGACTTGATTTCACGATTAAATTGAGTTTTGACAAAGGTACGAAATAATATAAATTTGGACAAAACATCAGATTTGTGAACTAACGGATAAACCCATACATACTGAGAATAGTGATCCGTAAAAATAACATAATATTTGAAACCGCAGCACTCGGATTGAGAAGCCCATAAGTCCTGAAAGTGAACAATATCAAAACAACTTTGAACTAATGTAGATCAACTAACAAATGGAAGTTTTCACGGTTTGCCAAGCTGACAAGCATGACAAAGCACGGAGAGCTCGCTTTATTACATGAAATTGAATTATTGGAAATAACACGACGTAACACTTCACTTCCTGAATGACCAAGACGTTGATGCCACGTATACTGACTTGTGAGATAAGCTTGAGGAATTGGAGAAGGCTTGGTGACAGGGTAGAGATCGCCAGTGCTATCACAGCTGAGCAAAGACTGACGGGTTTGAAAATCCTTAATGTAAAACCAAAAGGATCAAATTCAACAAAGGCAATAATTTTCACATACAAACCGACGCACGTGAGATTAAGTTTTAACAATATGAGGGGTGATAAGGACATTATTTAGGTGAAGAGGTCGAAGGGGGTTGGTAAATGTTATGGCCAGAGTTGGTGACGGAATAGTGTGCCCGCCACCAATCGCAATGATGAATAAATACTCGAATTAAATACATTACTAAGATTATTGACCGAGTCATTTAGGTGAGAAGACGACTGTATCCATATTCCAGTTGCCAGGAGTTGCCAGGAGCTGGGTCATGAAGAGTGGGTGCGGCAAATGCATGTGGTAGAATAGTCTCTTGACCCGAAACTGCCCCTAAAGTGCCCCCCGAAGCAAACTGACCGGTCACTCCCGGTGCAGGTCCAAGAATACCCGTTGGGTTGTGAACCGTGGCTGTTGACTGACCCTGGTTCGCGAGCTGTTGGACTGAATATGGCTGGTTCACGAACAGATGCTGAATGGACTGCTGTTGCTGAACCGGGTGCACTAGCTGTTGGACTGGTAGAGACTGACCCGGGTGCATGGACTGCTGAACGAACTGCTGTGGTGTGGACTGCTGCTGCTGTTGAACTTGTTGCGTGAACTGCTGTTGCTGAACTGTATAGAATGAGGGTTCACGAGCTACTGCTGAACCGTGGACTGCTGGTGGCAGGCCAAATCCGGGTGGACCGGTGTGATAGGCAACTGGGGTCACGGCTGCTTGTGGACCAGATGACGAATGGCCTACCAAAGGTGTGTTACAACCCAGTTTGGCCAAAAGGCTTTGTAGTGTTTGCATATCAGTAGGTGTTAAGGTATTGGTAGAAGATTGAGATTGAAGGGGCCCACTACCATGCATACCATGATGCAAGAATTTACAAGTAGCACCAAATCGACAGGATCCTTTGGCCCAATTTAAGCACGGTTTATTAACTTTTTCCAAGGGTGTAGATGAACGACGGGAGTTGGAGCCGTTGTTTGCTAATAAGACCAATGGTGATGAGGGTGTGGAGTCGGATATGGTGTCGCGGAGTGCGGCTTTAAGCGCATTTCCTCCATGGTTAGCATAGACCTAACGGTTTTAAGATCGGGAAAGGGGTCCCGATGAGCAATAATGGTGGCCACGTTATCATACCGTGCGGGCAACCCTTCCAACGCAAAGGTTACCACATCGTCATCATCTAAACTCGAGCCAAGGCTATTTAATATTGTTGCGATGGATTCGATTTTACGAAAATAAGCATCAATGCCCATATCACCAAGCTTTAAGGAGCGTAACTCCGCTTTCAAGGCAATGGAGCGAGTCCGTTTGTTGTCGGAAAAAAATGGCGGCTAGGGTTTCCCATGCTTCATGTGCCGTTTAGGGTTTCATGACGACAAGCCGTTGTTGAAGGGTTTTGGAAATAGTCACAAATATCCAAGAAAGAAGAATTGAGTCTATTTTTAACCACTCCGCATCCGGAGGCGAAGAGGTGCTTGAGGCATCGGGGCCACTCTTGATTTCAAGGTGATCCATTAGTTGGTTTCCACGACAAAATTGGGTGAAGAAATACACCCATGATGAGTAGTTCATCTCATCCACGCGAGTTTTACGGGATTATGTTATTAAGGTTTGTGATAGCCATTAATTTTTCGGAAAGGAGAAAAGTAGGTAGAGGGGGGAGGGTCATGATACAGGGAGGAATGAATCGAATGAAGGAGGGAAGAGTGAAGTGGGAGAGGCGACATAAGAGGAGAGCAGAAGACAGTTAGCAGCGGAAGAAGAAGGTAGGGTTTTTGAGGATCGGTATTGTTATTGCTTTGATACCATGTAAGTGTATTGTGTTTTTATGATTACCAAGTCCCAAGGCAGGACATATTAATACATGATAAACCCTAGAGAGTCATGGGCTTGAGCCCGTTCATAGGATAAGGGCCGAATACAAATACAATAATACTAACAACAATAACTTCCAATGTATGCAGAAGAAAAAGCAGTCAAAAAGCGATTTTGAATCAAATGGTAATGACATTTACTGCTCCAATTTTAGTAAGACGATTGAGTAATTTTTTTGATTTTCACTCGTGACATTGATTTAGGTAGTCCTGAGGTTCCGTCATCCAGTTGGTTCACTTCATCAAAATCTGCCAAGAATGTATGTATTATGTACTCTTTCTCACCAAGTATAATGAGGTTTAAAAACATGGAAATCTGATTAATATATGCTTACTAAAGAAAGGCGGTTCTAAGACTCTGTTACCAGCTATAAAGCCATGGAAGAGAAAACAGATATTATACTTATAAAAGGGCATATTATACTTGTCTCAGATGCAACAGAGTCCTCTAAAGGCTTTCAGTACTCGAGATATTTCTCTTGTTTTGTTGCTTTCGTTAAATAGTACAAGCTCTTGCCACATTTTCCTACACCAGATGTTGTTGAGCTTTAATACAACAATGGCCCTTAATTATTATTTATTATG